>JAHZNC010005015.1:0-17297 GCA_027744095.1 Zhuqinia jingwanae | reverse complement strand
TATTTTTAAAATATGACCCACTATACCTGTATGCTTGATTATAGTGTCATTCGATAGCTCTCGTCGAGTACTATAAGATGAGACTATCATTTTAAATTCCCCAGGTAATTTAAAGAAATTAATTTGGATTATTTAATTTATGTGCTGTGGTGTTGTTCTTGTGAGATGAATTGGAAATAAGTTGTAGTTTTCGTCGTGGAAGTAATAAATGGGAATGCCACAGTTGTTTCTGATGATGATTTCGAGTTTAAAAAAATTTTAATTTGTGTGCTGGAGAGTGCATGTTTTTGTGCTGCGGGGATAGGGCAAAAGTGATGCGGGAGGTTTAATTCAGTCCTCCTGACACTGCTCTCATGCATGTGCATGAACGACAAAGCATAACGAGTGTATGTGCAAGCACACTGTTTACATTGTGCAAACAGCTGAACATTGATTTTTTCACCATTGCGCTACGTTTGGTTGGAAATATTTTTTTACTGCTGAATTTTGGCAAGTGTAGGAAAAGAGAGCTTCAAAATTTGTGTAAAATTGGAATCAAAAGCGATTTATAGTTTTAAAAAACAACACTGGCCAAAAATATTTAATTAAACAACTCGATTCGCTAGACAATAGGCTTAAAATGGCTGCAAGATTTGGCTCAGCGGTCCGGGAGTTGAGGATCCACCTCTGCCAGAAATCCCCTGCGTCAAAAGGCGTCCGGTAAGATGATCACCTTTATATGTAGTAGTTTAATATATATATAGTAGTTTCGTTGTAAGCATTCGAGGGTGTTGATTTGTTGTCTTTTTTAAGGGAGTGGATTGAAAAGAGTTACGTTGATGCCAAAAAGGCTAATCCAAATTTTCCTATTCTTATCCGAGAATGTTCCAATGTGACTCCAAAAGTTTATGCAAGATATGGTAAGGGCACAATGATGTGAAGATAAATGCTGATATGCAGATGTAATTTGTGTGCCTGAATTTATGAAACATGAAAATAAGTACTATTGTGATTTTCTTTGAATTCCAGCTTTTGGAAAGGAAAACAGTGCAATTCTTACGGACAAGAGTGCAGCTGACGTGGGTAGAACAATAGAGGCTTTGGCAAGGCAGTAATTCAGTAGTTTGTTATATATCAATGATTTAAAACTAATTTTAAAAGATTAGTGCAAATGTATAGTCAAAGTAGGGACGCATATCCCTGAGAAACGTTCATTCATTCATGATAACATGAGTTCCACTTAAATTATATCATCGTAGTACGTAAAATAAATCTTTATTAGTCAAATAAGGAATATGAAGTCATAATTTCTTTTTAGCTCACTGGCATTGTGTTGTCTTCGTATTTTTTATTTAATTTAATTAGACTCCAAAGTCCGAATAATAATAGTAATGCATAATAATAACGTTCAATTAAAGCGTTTTGATTAATCAGTCATGTTTTATGTTACTATCATCGGGGTTGGAGTTGTCTGAACCTCAAAGGCTCGGCGGGATAAAGGCTGTATTATTACATAAATTAACTTCGTAATGTGTGGACTTGGTTATTTAATTTAAAATCTACCATCTACTATCCAATGAAGCAATTCTTTCAAGTCAGTTTGGTCTTGCAGCGCTTCCAAAAGCATTTTTTCTATATTACGGACCATCGCGATCTTTTGTCGGGCTTGAAGGGGATACTCTATTGGGGATCCTCCACCAGCCTAAATTGTAAATAAAAATTGGAAACATAAAAAGTGAAAAAATAACAGTTATGGTTGCACGTTTGCTTAATGTTGTACATATTTACCTTATGCCAAAAATTAATGGCTATTGTGTCATCCAAATTAATTGTGAAAATATAAAAGATTGTATTTCTCTCCACGTCTCAAATTAGCAGGATCCACATAACAAGAATAGAGTGTCTTTATCGTACTTTTTGACCAATAAGAAGTAAATTTGAGGTAAGTGGGCCCCAGTTGAATTCTTTCTTGTGTTCTGCTGCCCATGACCAGTTAAATTGAACAAAATCCGCCGCAATTTGTGGACCTACGGTGTTATTCAATGGTTGTTGCAGATAAACTCTTTCCTGAGATCTATGCACATATAAATGCATGAAATATTATTTTAACTGAGAAGTCCTATTATTACACGTACGCACCACCAGTGATAACTTTGCTTACCGATCCCCATGAAATCTTCGAAGAAATTCCTGAAACCTCATTTCAACTCGAACAATTGTAGACTGAAAGGAGCTTTTATCCTGAAGACTAATGAGCTTCTTCTCATCAAAATACTTGAAGACATGAAGTGGATCAGGAGTAAATATTTGTGACTGATTTGCTGTGGTAGCTTGTACTACGGCATCAGCGGCTGCATTTCGGATAAATACTGCAAATGCTCCTGCGCCTATATTCTGACTTAAGTAGTCCAGGTCCCATTTCCTGGCTGACGCTACCAAATCGGCCCCTCTGAGTATCACAGGTACCTGCAAGATTAAATATGAAGTACAATATTAAACTGCACAAATATATATTTAATTTAATGATACATGTTTATTTATTTTTTGTGAACATAATAGGCTCCAATTTATTTTATTAAGTAACTCACTTGTTCTTTGATTAGATTGAGTGCAACGGGATCATTATAGTCAAATGTGGGAACTCTGCCACTAATGAAATTATAATTATATGTCGGCTCGGATGCGGCATAATTATGCTGGTGAAGATGATGACTAGGACCGGCTCGTATTACACCGTTGTGTGATGTAGATGATGGCGATGGAGACATTAATGGGACAGCATTTTGGGCTTCACCAAACGGTGATGCTGGCGAACCAATATTTTCCGACATTCTCCAACTCACATCAAAGACTTTTTTTTTGCTACTTTGCTACAAAACTCTGGAAAACTTCACTACACAGTTTTTCGTAAAACTACAATCACTCTCTTATCATTGCATTGTCACAAAGTTTTATCAAATAAATATACTACATACATACATAAGTATATACTATATGTACACAACATATATGGGTAGAATTCCACAAATTGTTTAATTGTTTATCCGGGCACTTGACCTTCAGCTATCAATAATAATTTTCATTTACCACTAAATATTTAATTTGGCTATATGTATTTTTCCAATTATTTTAATCCTTTCCAATTACCACCATGAACAATTTTATACTCCCTTTTTTACCACTTTGCCACAGCATCAAGACAACTTTCTTGCCTGGTCTTTAAAATCTCTATTGACAGAAAAATTGTATTAATCTCAAACTTGTCAAGCATTTGAGTTCATTTTCTTTTATTTTCCCTTCCAACAGATCATTCTACTACACATCTCACTCCGCTACGCAGTGACCGCGTCATCACTGGGAAACCTGTTGTGACTGAGAGAGTTACATAAAATTTGCAAAAATGAATCGGGTGTTGGTGATGATGATGATGTTGATGGCAGTTATCAAAATATCCTTCACGTGACATAAGATAATGATAACATTATTATTATTATTTAACAACAATCCTTTCCACAACTATAACCATTCGTGTACTAGCCCGAGTGTGTGTGCACTAAAAATTCTATGTGCTCTTTTTCTCACATTTATCTCCATCAGTATAACATTTTACGCATCAAATGCAGATAAATACACCGACATTCACTTTTACCTTTTTTAACTCCTCTGGTTTTACATTAAACCATGTAAATAAAAAAAAGTATGCAGCTGTTTACTTTATAGTAGTAGTAGTAGTGTGATTCTAAAGTCAAACCTGCTGCTTTGCCTGTATCATATCATATCCCCATGAAAAAATACAATAAAAACATTTTGCTTTTCCACTTAACATGCACAAGTGACAAGACAGGCATTCCTATTTCATCCTAATATATTTGGTTGGGCTATGGTTCAGCTTTAGAGCTTCGCAATAAAAAATGGTCTGATAATGATAATAGTAAAAAAGATTTCCGACTTTTGCACACTTTGTACTAGTACTACAAGCACAGAGTACAAGTACAATAATGTATATAACACGACACCCCCTATAAAAACCAGAAGCAGACAGTGAATGAGACGGTGACGGTACATTACACACACAAGACATCCTACATGAAGATTTTGGATGCAACACACAAACACTAACAACCTATACGACGGATATGATCAAAATAATGCAGAGATGCAGCCAAAAGAAGAAAAAAAGAGAAATCTCAGCGTAAAATGCAATGTTGAATGAATGATGATGATAATAAAATTGACTCTGATGGCGATGATGGTGATTTGAGAGATGAACGCATGTAGGACAATTATATATGATTTTTAAACGCACTTTATACACACTCTTGAGTAGTATCATATGAGTAACGACGGATGTATGGAATGATTTTTTTGCTACGTGTGTGAAGACATCTCCCGTGCGTGAGTGAGTAGGTATGTGAACGTGACATTAGGGAGGTTGCTAAAAACTGAATAAAAAGGTTCTCGGTATTCTGCTTTTAGTATTTAAATGGAACTGCAGTCACGGCCACCGGTCAAAGTCAATACCGGTGTCAAATATAAAACTTAAAAATATATATGCTACATGTTGAAAATTAAAGTATTCTAAGTAACGTAATTCCTTTATACATAGGTAACATGTATGGACACATAATACCTAATGCCACTTACTTGCACACATATGTACATGTTTTCATTTATAATTTTTATGATTATGATGATGCCCATTTTTCATTGATAAAGTAAGATAAGAGCTGTGTATGTCGCCCATTTTACCTGGATGATCTACACATACACTACACATACGTCTATAATTCATTTATTGACTCATCATCGTCATTGATCGATCATATATGAAATGTTTTTTTTTTCAGATATGCAGGGACCATATAATGCTTATCACATCACAAACGCAACAGCTTTAATTAACAAGTGCAGATTGCAGCAAGCCATCAATCATCAACATTATCAGCATCATTGCGGTTTATCCGTGTGGCCACATTAATCATGCTTTTATCATATCAAAATGAGTGGGTGAGAGAGAGGAGTACAGTGGCACAGTGTGCAAAAATGATGCATTACGAACGATAGGGCACACATTTAATGTCTTCAACTATGTATATTTGCAATTGGCATATTATATCACGAGGAGCATGATAATGATGAGTAATAATGTATTATATAAAAATTTGTGTGGGATTATACACTCTGAACTGAACAGTGAAAAAATACAGGCTGCAAAAGGCAAAAACTTTTATGATCCCACGTAAGAAGCCGGCAAAAATCTGTCAGCAAGAATATCATATTCCATAATAACAAAGCGGTTTTCACTCTTTCGTAATTTAGGTAGGTATATTATATTATCCTGTTTACACAAAGGTCCAGGACAAATTCCAAATTACTTTTATGGATGGCTGCAAATATAAACACGTTGGCAATAGATTAAAGAAGCTTTACTTATAGTAAAAAGCGTTGTAGTATGAAGAAGTATAAACATTATTTTATTATTATTATTGTGACAAAATCTTTGACAAATGCAATGTAGATTAACGTCCAAAGAATAAAAAATGAAGATGAACTAAAATTCTTTGTGCATTTTATTTTGGCACATCAACTTTTAGAAAAGAATTTGCCGTAGAAAGTGAACTCAAAGTGAATTATTCATGATTCACAACTTTGAACAATTCCTAGTATACATACTTAAACGCGTATTTTCCATTTTCAATTACTTAAAAGTCTAAACTAGGAAATTCGGAGAATGGAGGGTAAACAGATTAAGACCAAGACATCATCCTACTACTACTTGGGTTTTGTTTATTTTTCGTGTACCTGATACTATGTATGTAATGTACTTTTGTCATTCACATCATTATGCCTCATGGAAATATCAACATGAACATCTTAAGTCAACCTTGTACTTCCCATTCATTGTGCAATGAAGAAATGCAAAGATAACCTTTACCGCGCCGCGTTTTGTAGAATTATCATGATCATGAATGCGTATTTTCCATTTTCAATTACTTAAAAGTCTAAACTAGGAAATTCGGAGAATGGAGGGTAAACAGATTAAGACCAAGACATCATCCTACTACTACTTGAGTTTTGTTTATTTTTCGTGTACCTGATACTATGTATGTAATGTACTTTTGTCATTCACATTATAATATACCAACATTACCATCTTAAGTCAACCTTGTACTTCCCATTCATTGTGCAATGAAGAAATGCAAAGATAACCTTTACCGCGCCGCGTTTTGTAGAATTATCATGATCATGAATCAAGTTTCGTTTTCAATCCAGTTAATTTCCATTACCTGGGATCATTCTAGTCATCTTGGTTGGAATATTTTTAGCCAATAGTTCAAAATTTGAATTTGTTCATATAAAACTCGACTCCAATGATAGATTCACGACACAATGTGTCAAAATTTCCGAATTTTAAGAAAATTTCCACAAATGGAAAAATTGTTTGCTAGAGAGGCAAGTGCCAATGAATCATCAAGGTCATTAGAACCAAATATTTGTCATATACATATTCATTAATAATACTTCTAATTAACGTTGTCCTGATAATGATAATAATGAGTGCTTCATACCGAGATGAATGAGTCATTTATGCTATTCTCCAGCAGATTTAAATACAATTAGGAAAACACGTTTTAAATATTTGAACGAGCCTAATTAGCAACTTCACCTGCCTCTTTTCTGTGAATGAGTCAACAACGAGAAGAAAAAAAATACTAAAAGATATCCAGCCTATGTTCTATGTCCATTCATACAATATGTTATCTCACTAATTAAGACAAGTTAGTATTTTTGTCCAGTATTTTATTTAAAACCCTAATTGGTATAATTATTTAGAGGAATGGTGGCTTGAATTGAAAATGGATGACCATGACTGTGACTCTCAAATGCCCTACCTTTAGGATGATATAAGAAAATGCAATCTTTCTGGCTGATACATAAGTGAATGCATGTACGTATACGTATGCATGTCTTACCTGTGAAATAATAACCTCTATAATATTCTTAGGGCAGATTTATAGGGCATGAAGCATAGTGTTTGGTACCTGTGTCGCCCAATAAATCTCATTAACTGTTTCTCATTGTCAGCTTCCCCACAGGTCCTATAAATAGTCAGTGGAGTTTTTCCTCTTGAGGCATACACACATACCTTCAAAAGGCCCATACTTGAATTAAATCCAGTTCGACTCGGTCTACTTGGAAATTCCACTCAAACTTTTCATTCTAACATGAAGACCTACATTGTTACTTTTGTTGTGTTGGCTTTGGCCTGTTTATGGGTTTCAGCAGAAGATGAGGCAACCACCTTGGCTTCTGCTGAGAATCCATGTGCGTCCAAGTTTAAGGAAGATCAAAAGCGGGTCAACGTGTCTGAGACTTGTGTGGAAAAATCAGGATTGAAACCGGAGGATATGCCGCACAGTGAGGTGGAATTTGTCAAAACCTTCGATGACAAGGTAAATGGAGGTGGAATAGAATAGAATAGAATTCGGGACGAAATTTAATTCTCTTTTGATTACATATAAATCCGGTTGAAATGAAATGTATAATAATTTAATTGACGTGTTAAAATTTATAGTGTTACGGAAAGTGTCTTCTTGCGGAATTGGGCATGGTAAGTATTTTTGTGATAATTTAATGTGTAAAATTGAATGTGAAGATTTTAGTAATTTTAATGAACAAACATGTTGTATATAGTTGAAGGGACTCAAGTTTGATCGGGACGCAATCAAGGTTGATATTCTTGACCATGTCGTTGACAAGGATTTCCAAGGTCTAATCACATCTTACACGATGAAATGCTTGGACGATGCCGGTAAGCTTACTTGTTTCATATATAAATATATAGTTTGCTAGTTTTCAAACATTTTCATTATACACATATTTATTTATGCATTTTTCTACAGAAAAATCCGCTGGAACAGTAACTGCTGACAATGTTTGCAAAACCAGTGCTCAACTTTTGTACTGTTGCAAGAAAGAAGAACAAAAGGTGTATAAGAATGTTTCTCTCATGAATTATTTTAAGATATCATAATAAAATGAACAAATTAACATTTGATTATTTTATTTTGTTTACAGCTTAAATGTTAGCAATATTAGCCCCCTGAATGGATCTCCCAAAATATAACAAGATGTTTTTGTGCTATTATGATGCGGGACGCTGTGGAGTCAAAAATGTGACTATATATTAATGTTTCCGTACTATTGTCGAATGTTTTGAATTTACTAAAGTATACTTATTTTAACAAACTCACCTGTCAAATAAAGTTAACTTTTTATGAATGAATATTTGTATGTTTTATTAGTATGCATTTCCAATTAGCCATTTGTTAATTTAATTAACCTCACGAATCAAAAAAATCATTCTTCGAGTCTTCGAGTCAAGCCAAATTAATTTTATTGGCTCAATCAAATGTCAATCTTTTGGCTGTTCATTTATCTGTTCTAATTTTAGATTTCATGCCCACAACTTGCAGTAATAGTAAGCAGTAAGTATGCGTCGCCTATTCATATTATTTTGAGAGTACATAAGTGATACGTCGATACGTGCATGAGTGTGCATGTTGCTTGATATGTATATATACAGTACGTTTTGAGTCGGGCTAGAAATCGGGCAATCCCATAATTACTCAACGAAACTACTATATTACATACATAATATAATATGCACATAATACCTAATACATCTAATTCACCTGTATATTTGTTTAAATTTGTTCATCTTTAAAACGCAAACCAAAAAAAAAAAAAAAAATGGAATTGTTATTCCATTCAGGTTCACGATGTCGTCATTGCATGTGCCCTTTAAGTCAACGACAATTCATCTCTCACATTAAATCAGTTCATCATGCTTTTGGATACGACAATGAAACTGAAGATGGATCCTACACTTTTACTAATTGGACTGATTATTGGAACGAAGAAGGTGAGACCCTAACAGTTTTTGCTATTTAGAAGCAACCTGTTAGTAATGAGGTTCAGTGAGGCACCTGAATTTAGTTTATTTGTCGTCTTACTGACTATAATTTTCAGATGCATCATTTTATGACGACTACTTGTGCTATGATGGAAAATATTTCGTGTCATCCGGTGAAATAAAAGATGGGATTCTGTACGAGTGGGTCAGTATAATTGGTAATCAGGAAGATGCGGATAAATACAGAGCCACTTTGAGCTTATCCAATCCTAAATTCAAAGTAAATTATGATTTATAAGCAAATAAGCAAAGCAAAATTATAACAATTTATTTTAAAAGCGCAAAAGGGGATCTCATATATATTTTGATGGATACAACTATTTTCTTCATAATTGTTTGTAGGTGCCCAGGATTGATTGGACGATCCGCGTGATTCCATTCACGATGGAGAATCAACCTGATTTCAAACATTGTTCTGGCATTCCGGTGAAACCTGTTTTGGCGAAATTTGTCAACAGAAATATTCAAAGTGATCGCGGGGAATTACGTGAATTTGTGTGGAAGCAAAAGGTGACCATTACCAAAGTTTAATACTAATACATTTTAAATGCATCATACAACATACTATAGATATGGGAAAGAGTCGGTATTGAAATTCATTGTTTTCTATTTCGATAAACAATATATTTGTGGCAAATCAATTCATTAAGCTAAATAGTTAGGATTTTATAGACTTACTTAAATTAAGACTCATCATAATATACATGTAATTTAGTGTGTAGTGTTAATGTTAAATAAATTGTACCTCAAAAAGATGTAATTTTGCCAAAACCAGAAACAAAATCTTACTTTGCCCGTATCCGTCGAAAAGTACACCTTCATATTTTTCACTGCATATATATATACCTACGTACATGAAACATTAAGTGTGTAGAAAGACAATAAAGTAGTGCGCAGCGGAACTAATCTCCGGTGATGTTGCACATTATATTCTTTGAATTTGTTCGGATTTTTTTTTCTTCGGAACAGCTGGGCATTTTCTGTTTGTCACTTATTCCCGAACTTTTCTCGGAGTGTATAGGCTCACAATAATATACATATATACCAGACAACAGCATTTCCGTCATGCGGAAAACAAGCACTTTAGTTCCGTTCTGCTGATTAAGAATAAAAATATATAATTTTTTTTTGCATTAAAATCAAAGTTTAATTTAAAACGAGGACATGGCCACTCCAAAAGAAACTGAAAAAACATTACCCGGAGAAATTAAGTCCTTGCCAAGTTCGGAGGAAATATTAAAATTATTAGAATGCCCTTGCTGCTTGGAACCACCTGTGCCTCCCATCAAAACTTGTGCAACGGGACACATAATCTGTTCATTTTGTAGACCCAGGCTAACAAGATGTGCAATTTGCCGTGAGCCATACACGGAGTGCAGGAACTACCCTTTGGAAACTATCTTCAATAGTTGTACCATCGCATGCAAGTTTTGGGGAAGAGGGTGCCAACAAATTGTGGCAGGTGGAAAGTATATTGACCATGTGAAAATCTGTCAGTATCGTACTCTCTGTTGTTCTCATTGTCAAGAGAGTGTATCTCCGGTGGATTTGTATGTGGATCATTTAAGGGATCAACATAAGGCAATTGGCTATGATGAGGAAAGGGAGGTTTACGAGTATAAAAATACAATCGTGGATTTATATAATGGTAAATATTTCAATTAAACCTTTTTTTGCTTTACATTTAAATGTTTGTAATGCCTACATATTTTTTTGGCAAGACTTGATGCAAAATTACTTCGTCTACAGATTGCCGATTTCCGGACCAGTTTGCAGTATTCGATAAAAAGTATTTTATTGTCTCTGCTCAAATCAGATCTCACTTCTTCTACATTTGGCTAAGCGTGGTTCAATCTTTGAGTGTCAAAAGTGATGATGGGTCGCAGGAAGACGAAACCATTCTTGCAGAGATTAAAAAGAAAGCAGAGCAAAGCAATTATACCGCTGTTGTCACAATTTCGCCAGAAGAGCGTTCGGTAAAAATTTATAAAAACATATTTTTATGGAACATTGTATTTAAGAAACATTACATTTTCTTGTGATATTATGTGTGTGCTTATTTTTTTAACTGGGTAGTTTCCCCAAGCAAAATGGACGATCCCAATATTCCCTCTTCAAAACGGAGATCCAGATCCTTCTCACATTGTGAATATACCTATTAACCCAACATTTCGTGGATTTCTCACCTGCCACGCCCATAATACCTCAGATGATGATGAGCTTACCCGAAAATATTCATGGGGCTTTCAGTACAGCATACATAAAGTTGTCAGCAAATAAATTCAATTTAATACAAAGCAAATACCTTTAATTTAAGTTACATATTATATTATTATGCCTAAATGAAATGCTACTACATACATACATATCAATAAACTGTAATTTTGCTAAATATTTACATCAAGCGAAAACAAATTTTGAGCAAGCTCCAAATTTATTTACACACAATTAATAGGCTAACAACACAGTTAAACATTTCACTCGTAAAGCGTATCACATATGCCCGCTTTGTGTACTGTAATGGTCCCAAAGGGATCCCACAATGTTTCAAGGACTTGGCTTGCTTTTTCACAACTTTAGATATTTTCAAAGTTCCCGTGTCCTCTTGAATCTTTCTACTAATATATTTAAGGTATCTATCTGTTGCATCATAAACCATACCATTTAGCATGAATACAGTTTGTGTAATCAGTATTGTTGAAGCAGCTGCACATACAAAGAAAAAATAATTCGCAGAGTCAACTTTACCCTGAAATCGAATCCCACTGAAAATGCAGAGTGCACCACTCATGCCAACAATGGCTAATATAACAAGTGCAAAAATATCTCCGGTGGCAGCATTCATTTCTGCGACGATTACCTGAAGTAATTTATAATGGCGAATGTGACAATATATTATGTATGCGTCATTGTAATAGGATTTCCGCAAAAAGTGCCCGGTCCAAAGTGTGATCAAGCCGGATGGAAAGAGATGAATGAATGATATCCACATTGTATGCACTGGGAAAAGTAATATTTTGGATATGAATTCAAAAGCGATAAAACAGGGTCGAGTGAAAAAGAGATTTTGAAGGGATTGTGGAAGGATACTAAAGATGAACTGAATGGATGTCGGATTCCGGATAAAAGAGATCCAGTTGAAAACTAGCACAAAGGTTGGGAAGCAAAATGTGAACAGGGTTATTCGCTCCACTCGGCTTGTGACATTCTCCTTTTTTATATCTATTTTTCCTGTAATGTGTATGAAATATGTAACTTTGAACATGGTTTTAATTGATTGAGTACCTTAAATTTGAATAATAACAGCAAAGCAGATAATAAATTCACTACCTTTCATTTGTACATCCATTCGAACAAACATGACTAAAAACCTGAGGATCTCTTCCCGTTGAATGTAAAGTTGAAGGGAAGTGATGCACTGTGAAATGTTTATGCTGAAGTCCACTAAAATTGAGATCAAGCTCATTATGTAGTGATCATGATCACTCTGCCGGAATTCAATGGGCTGTTTAATAAGTTGAATTACTCGGAAAGTGTGATAAAATAAATAGAGAAATGCATGCACCTGAGCAAATATGTATCCGTACAAATTTTTCTCTACTTTTGAATGGTGCAATTCTAAAGCATTTCTTTTGGGGTTCCATGCTATTGGGATGGGTAGAATATGGAATTTTGTCCAAATGTTTGTGTAAATGCTTATAAAACGAATTAAACGTTTGGAGAGAAACATGTTAGTCTTTTTTTTTTAGTATGTTCACTGCTGCGTCACCAGAACTCGACTCTGCTCAAGTTTCTCAAAGACAATAAGTGGAATGCTCGTGATTGCCAATTTAAATAGACTAAAATTAGATTTAATATTTTGTACAAACATTAAACAAAACTCATAATTTCCTATTTGGTATTGGCATCAACTTATTTAATTATGGAAGTATGAAACTATTTAATTAATACGAATTTTAGCCTCTTCCTATGCCGAATACATGTACAAATATCAGCTTTTATTTTGACAGTATTGAATAGCAAGTGCTACCAGACACAGGTGAAATCATCGCACATCCATTCCTTTTTGATGTTGTAGCCAATCTTAGTGTATGATCTTGTGGACATATGTGTACCTACGTTGTTGACGGAATACTACATGACAATCCGAACCGTTATGTTATGTGATAAAAATCCTAGTTATGTACATTTATTCATGCAAAATATATTATTAATTTATTATATTATTAGGCTGTACTATGCATGCTCGTATTATTATTATTTTCATTTTTAGTGGGGCACTGTGAATTATGAAAAGTATTTCAATCCTAGAACTGACGAGTTGAGTATATGCTGATATATGTGTATGCTTTTTGAGTTTACAAATCTAGTCCTGATGAAGAAAACAGTAGTTTTCAAAAGCTTGGCATATTTATCAAAAGAATCCACTTAAACCCCGTGCTTACCCATCATTTAAATATGTATGCATGTATACTTAGTATGATAACCTTGATACTGGTATTATCTATAATTTCCAAAGTTTGATATATCCTTCTTAATAATTATTGTTTACCTGATTTTATGATAAGTAATCGGCTTTTTCCATAACTGGGTTCATATCCAGGGCCAAAGTCTAGAAACATGTAAAAATGTAGACATAAAATTGCTAATTCTTTAGGAGTATACACATCGTAACTTTCATTGGCAAATTTTTTAATAATATTATAGTGTGATATTTTATGAGTTACATATAATTTGTAAACAATGTATTTTCATTTTCACAGTTGGTTTAAAGGAACTAGTACAACATTAATTATTGTTTTTAACTACAAATTTTGGGTTGTTGTGATGTTAGCACCGCTTGAAATAAAAACTTAGAGGAAATTCAACGTACAATGAATAAGGTACTGCGTTGAATGTGATGATGTGCATTCGGTAGTGTAGCTTGATGAATTTCTACTCTTACTAACATGTGCATATATCCTGATGGGTTGCAGGTGTTCTTCATTCTGAGATCGCAAGGTAATAACTAATAGACATGTACACACTGACAATCTAATTTACTGAAAAGCAATCAAAAGGTTGACAACGTTGTTAAAAATTTCGTATGAAGCCCGTATGGCATATTCCGACTTTGTACAGGGTAACGGTCCCAACGGCACCCCAGACTGACGCAAAGACAGTACCACTTTCTTTGCCAATATCGCAGATCTTGTCCTTCCCAATGGGATTTTTCGTCTTATTAATTTCAAATACTTGTTTGACATGTCATATATACTCCCATTCACATACAGCAACGCCTGATTAATAATCAGCACAATAACTGCAGAACTCAAAAAATACATATAGTTTGATAAATCCACCTTCCCATGAAGCTTTATACTCGCAAACGTTAAAAGGACGCAATTTCCTCCCAATGTTGATACGAACACCGGGAGAAGTACTCTTCCGACCACGGCGTTCATCTGTGCCAGTGTGACTTGCAAAAGTTTATGGTAGCCTATGTGAGTGTTGACCGTTGTCAATTGGTTTGACATTAGAGAGCGAGCCCAAAGTGAAAGCAGTCCTGTCGGAAGTATATGCATGTGGACCATCCAAATTGTACCAGAAACGAATAAAACTTTGGACCAGTATTCAAATACAAGGAATACAAGAAGAAAGAATGTGGAATTTTGAATGGCTGGAGGAAGAACAGAGAAAACAAAAGCGATGGATTTTGGCTGACGGAGAAAGGTAATGCAGGTAAATAATTGAACAAATAAAGGAAGGGAAAACATGACTGGGCCAAAAAATTCGATAAGTTTTGATATTCGACGGTCGGTGACAGTCATTTGGCCTATAAAGTGGAGTTGAATATTTAAACTACTTTAATTATTATTTTAAACATAAACTTTTTTTCAACATCTCAACTTTTGCTTACCTTTCAACTGATTATCCAACCGGACAAGCATCACCATAAATCTTAGCAGTTCTCCTCGACTTTGGTACAGCTCATAAGAAATAAAACTCAAAAGTGCGTACAACACAATGTAGCTAATTTCAGAAGTCAAATCCACGTAATATTGGTAACTGGCTGATAAATGCGGATGTTCTGCTTTTTTCTTCTTGAGTTGAAGGATCCGGAAGATATGATAACCGAAATACAAAACTGCATGATAGGTGGAAACTTTAAATCCAACGTTAACCCTTTCTGCTTCTGTATGGTTAAATTCAATTGCATGATGTTCGAAATTCAATCTTATCGGGATTGGAAGTACATGGATTTTATTACCAAATTGAGTGACTAGAGTGGAAATCTGACGGAAACGTATGGACAACATCTTGTACAATTTTGAGTGGAATTTGTGTTTTTGTTTTCATGTCCGTTACATGCAGCTATATATATATAGTCAGAAGAAATGTGGGATTAGGTATGCATGTCAGAAAACAAATTAATCATTCTTTGACTCTTTTGATGACGGGTTTATTGCATTATTAAAAATTAAATGAATTTTCATGGACAGGGGCTGAAAAATTGAAGCAATGTTTATCTTGTCTCTGAGAATATCCTACGCCTTCGTAATTACAAAGCTTTAATGTTCAAACCTTTTAGATTACATGGCACATGTACCAACATATTATAGATATGTAGTTGTTGAACACACAAAATATTTTACATAGATATTGTGTACATATCATTAAAAAAATATATAGGTGCGTCTTTTTAGGCACTTTTGTATGCAAAATGTTTGTTTATTTACCAACTTTTTCCCCGTGTCTCTTCTAAAACTTCCTGAAATATTTAGTTGACTGGAAAACGTTGATTGCTATTCTAGATATCTAATATCAGTAGATATAATTTAGGATTTTGTTGACGAATATGTCCAGTCATGATATCCTTGATTTGATACATATTGCGTCGTAGTCAGCAGAGAAAAGCACCAAATGTCAGTAAAATTGAGTTCATGATTTATTTTTGGTGGACGAAAAACAAACAGTAAATCTTTTTTTTAAACATGTTGCACAAAGCAATAATTGTCGCTTGAGGTGACATAAAGTAGGTATTCAACATTACAATTCACCATTACTTTGGTACAAAATATTTTGTACCCTAAGACTGTATTTTATAACAGCATTTTAATTAAAATCTAAAACATGTTGTTGTTGTTTTCTAAAAATAAAACAAAATGTGTATGTATGCCTATATGATGATTATGATCCGAAAAGATGAGTGGGCATTGTCGGACAAAAAATATACAATATCCTATCCTTCTGCATGCTGTGTGCTATATTACGCTCTACTACTTTGTTTGAACAGCCTTCTTAAAAAACTAGCAAGTAATTACACATTATTTTGTGTTTAAGCAAGTAAACAGTGAGCAAAGTTTAGTTTTTAAATGAACCCTTAAGCTGACACGTGTACTTTATATTTGACAAATATAGGTAACTAAATTGAATATTACTATTAGAAAATCGAGAAAAGATATTCATGTAATATCTTTTCTCGATCCTTGACCCCATAATGACATTTTCCTAAAAAAAAACAATCATAGTACACAAGCAAGTGATAATTACAATTTGTAATACAACTACATATAGTTGATTGCTACTGATTGTGATTATGCAGGAAGTATGTATGAAGTAAATTAAATCGGAAGATAGTAGTAGATTTCTCAAGGAATTGTTATTAATTTAAAAAAAATTATGGGAATTCGATTCCTATTATCTATTCCTATATCTATCCTTGTGCATGTGAATAAATTCTTTTGTTATTCTCAATCGCTTGTCCCTTGTTTCTGATAGTTTACATGATTGTACCTTTTACAATACAAATGGATTAAAAAATGACCTGTGTGTATATATAGGAATATATAGCAAGCTTATTGTTTTTTACCTCCTTACCTGCTTCATAATCATTAGTAAAATGCCAAAAGAAATAGTCATTCAATTTATTGTTCACGAATGAAAGGGAAAGCTATAACGAAATGCAAAAGGATATGTACGTTGTGTATGTAGTAATAATAATAAACGCAAACACAATGTAATAGATAATCATACAAAACAGAAATAGAATGATATATTGCTCAGTCGTAGTATGATAGCTGATAGGTTTGTGTTTACTATTATTATTTATTATGTATTATTTACGCTATGTGATTTATATCTAGAAATATACAGCATGCATATAGCCACATACACATTATAGCGTAATATAATTTGTTTGCACATATTATAAAGTAGATATATGCGCATGTATGTATATAAATAGCTGTATGTAGACAGATGATTCACATGTACAATGAAACAACTAAAGCTACGTTAAAACACGATAATTGTTTACGTGTTTTTGGCCTACATCTAAGCTTTTTTATTTAAAAAAAAC
>JAHZNC010005014.1:0-16184 GCA_027744095.1 Zhuqinia jingwanae | reverse complement strand
GGACGAGCCAAGCCTCTTGTTTTTGCAAAAAGTGATGTGGCGTATTTTGTACGTTTGGTATCTACATGGTAAGTACTTATACGCTATGGTATGTCGTGTATCAATCAAATAATTTTTTTTGAGTGATCAAAATGAAAACCTTGAATGTTATTAAAACAGCATACGGCATGACACACTATTATCGTCATTGACATACGTAAAAACTTTTACATAAAAATCTTTACATCTCTCTCTCCCTCTCACTCACTTGTCATCTTGGTTGGTCTTTTTTAGCGCGTATTATTTTTTAGCCGTGTGGTGGTAGTGGTGTTTTGGTACTTGATACAAAATTGCAGAAATCTTTTTATATATTTATTTATTTTCTGCTTCTTTTGTGCAGGCAGATGCGGAATAATATAATATTATTATATAAAAAATGGGTTTGGCTACTTGCGGATGAACTGCTGAAATTTTTTATTATTATTTTTAGACAGCAGCAGAAGCAGCAGCAGCATTGCTGCCATTTTATATCAGATTTTTGAAGGTTGGGCCTAATAATAATTTTCTTGGCAAAAATATAATATCCCTGTACTGCACAGCAAGCACACAATCAGAAGCATATATTTTTTTCTACAACAAAAATTCTTAATTGAAATCTCTCCTTCATCATCATCATCATTTAAAATTGAAGAGGGAAAAAAATTGATGGAAATAACTCATATTTTTATTAGAGAAGAGAGTATGGTGACCTTCGAATAAATACACATACTCAATTCAATCTTGAAAAAAAAATTGTTGTAGCAAATGAATATGAAAAAAAAAAAGAATTTCTGAGAGATCCTACCAAAACTTTCCTCTCTTCTTCTTCTTTTTTAATAATTCTCAGAGTTTTTTTTCTCTCCTTCTGATGATGATGATGATGATGATGATGATGCTCACTGCTCACGCTATCATGTTCAATTTTTTTCCGATGCATCACATATACCATCTCGCTCAGCATGGGTCAAAAAAGTATACGCGCAGCAGACACACATTTCGATATATATTTTTTTTCTTCTCCTCTTAAGTTGATCAAGTACATCATCATCAACAACAACGCGAGGTTATACAAAAAATGTGTTCCCTTAAGAGTATTCTTTTTCATTCTCCGTGTATTTATTATTATTATTATTATCATCATGTTATCAGGAAGAAAATACAAGAAAAGAAAAAAAAAGTGTATACCTAAAGGTAAGCTATATGATGATGATGATGATGAACACAGTTTGTGATCAACAACAACAATAAGTAGTAATTCTTCACTCCGATATCCACTGTAGTAGTCGTAGTACTACAGCAATAATCAACATGATGATCAGATGGACAGAAAGAGAGAGAGAGAGGCGAGGGGTACCCAAATAGAAAAATATGCGTGTACACATTTGACGATCTTGATGATGATGATGATGAGAGTGGCCATTGTGTTTCGATTTGGCTGTTGTGTGGTGGTAGTATTATTCACTACACTTGGTCTTCACATAAAAAAATATATAATACTCGTCATCTGTGTCTGTGTGTTTAAGCATGCCCATTGTGTGTGCAACAATGTTTTCACCTCTCTCAAGTTCTTCTCCATCTTCAACAAAAAAACGTAACTGTTTGATATATATTTTTTTGTTCCTGTTGCTGATGATGATGATGATGGTCACATCATCAGAGCAGGAGTGAAGAAGAAAATGAGCCTGGTTTTCTTTTCTTCAAGTCAAGCAGTTCACCTGTGATGGTGATCATCATGATCATGATGATGATGAGAGAAGAGGCAGCCGAGAGGTTACACATTTTATGATAATATGCGCCTTCAAGAAGAAAAAAAAATCAGCAAGGTTCTCAAAAGCAGGCATAGCTCGAGAGAGAGAGAGAGAAGAAAAAAACCTGAGCATTTTGGATTTTAAAAAAATTTGTTGGTTGAAGTGGTACATTACATGCTACAACTAGACAACAACAAACTGTGTAATCTACAAAACGCGCGTAGTACAACAATATGCCAAAGGCAAAGAATTAACAAAAAAAAATTGAAGAATATATACAATATATGATTTATATGTTGAGCAGTTGAGTGAAGTGCATGTATGTGTATGTATTTATTATTATGATTATGAGGCAGTAGGTATACAACATAACACGGGTTTAAGCTTAACTTGTAATATTAGCTGATGTACAAAAGAGTTAACAAGAAAAGGATGTCTCGATATGATGGTCATTCATGGTATTTCCACTTTTTTTTATCCTTTATCCTTAAAAGAATTCCATTGTTAAAGAGTTTTACTGTGTGTACACTTTTTTTCTTAAGACAATTTTTTTTTACCGTCGTCGGACGAAAAAGACGACTTGATCATCATCATCATCATAATCATCATTGTCGTTGTCGTCGTCGTGCTTTAGTCCGTGGGTTGCATTGCTCATGATGATGATGACGATGATGATGATGACAAGGCAAAGTTGTATCATTTTTGTGCACTGTGACCATTTGACTTTTTTTTTTTGCAAATGTATTTTTTTTGTATATCGTATCATCGTAGTAGTATTGAGTATTATGAGATGAGTTTATTTGAAAAAGGTAATATGATAAGGGTTATGTATTACGTTACTTTACAAACGACGACGTTACAGTTTATATGTTATATTTTTTTCTCTGCTTCATCGACAATCAACATCATTATTGTCTCATTGTTGGTTGTACAATTTAAAATTATGAGGTGGATATGTGGATGAAAATGATAAACGATGAATTTCATCAAGAGATTAAGTTCTTGTACCTCTGCCAGTCTCAAATATATTATTATTGATTTGATCTTGTGTGGTGGATGATCATGATGGTTTGATGGCAATAAGAGATGATGATCATCATCCGATGACTTTTCTCTCTCTCTCTCTCTCTGTCCGCGCTCCAATTCAATTCAATTGAATCAACTAAAAAAAGAGAAACAAGACTAGTGAAATTTGATACGTACATGTTACCTACCTATCTGGCTTTGAACCAGAAAACAAAACAAAATCTTAAAGATAAAATGCCATTTCATTTATTTTATAAAATTTATACATAATGGAGGCCACTCCTGTTAAAAACTTTGTAGAAAATTTAGTTGACTTGACCAAATTCTTTATTTCAATAGTTATACAAAACGATGATGATGAGGAAGAAAATTTTCGGCAAACTCTACTTGACTCATAAGTACATAAAAGGGGAAAATAAATTGTTGAAATTTTTTTTTATTGCGTAAAGAAATTGAAATCAATAAAATAAAATAATATTGGATTTTTTAAATGTACTTATGACTTATATTAGCTAATGCCTACATGTAAGCGTGAAAGATTTTATATGTACATTTTTTATATTCATCGGTACATTTCATGGCATTTTTTCATAATCAATAATAAAAGATAAACAATAAGCAACAATAAAACTAGGAATGGAATGGACACACACACAATCATAACATTAAAAAACCTGATGATGTAATAATGTCAAATGTATTTCAAAAAAGAATCATCATAAAAATTGCTGAATAAATAAATACGAACACAATAAATATATTTTTTATCTTATGTTTTTTTTCTGCCTACGCACATAAAAAAATATATATACTTTACGCATTTATCTTGTTGTTTGCTTGTTTGTTTGTTTGTGAGCCGTCATCTAACTCCATCATAGCAGGAGATGAAGAACAAAGTCAACATAAAGTATAATAATATGCAATTTTGCATTGCAATGCGATTGCATGCGTTTTACCAAGTACAAGGTTGTTGATTTTTCAAAACAATGAAAATGACTTGTTATATTGACATGGCTCTCTGTGGGAAATGTCGGCATAAAAAGTGGCAAAAATATATGGGCATATAATATGTAGTATGCATACCTACTTTCAGTTCGGTGTGGATTTGGTGCTGATGGCAAAAAAAGATGATGTTGTTGTTGATTCTGATGATGATAACAATCACAAAAAATATATATCTTTTTTTTGCATACATCGTAAAATAAACAGAGGAGAGATTATATTATTAAATGTGTAACGTTAGTTTAATTTATGTGCACACTAGCCGGCTAGTAGGTAAAAAATGTCGTCGTAATTCGTAGTAATAATGAAATGAAATATTTCAACAATCATAACTTATTGTTCTCTTTCTCTTTTTTTTTGTTACAGATACGTCAAGAGAAGCCCTATTATATAGCAGATCCTGAAGTAGATTCACTGGTAAGTAAAATATACACACAACATACCTTATATTTATTTATTTATTTATTTTATTTTATAGCAATTTAAATACTTGAAAGCGGATGCATATTATTGCTTACCATACAACAAAACAACACAAATGTTCGTCCATACAAATACAACTATCGAACTGGTCTACTATTGATATTGAATTCTTTTTGCACAAGAGTTTGAAAAAACAATGGCATATATTTTTCTTCATTGAAATGCAATAATAAAGTATTTTTTTCTTTTGTTGATTGATTTGATTATTGATAAACAATAAAAAATGATATAATAAGTGCGCGGCGACAGTAAGAAGACAAGAAGAATAAACAGTTGAGTTCAATCATGCGTGGTATGCACCTGTTTCATGTTTAGAAAAAATTATATATAAATGATAATGATTGACTGCTATACTGCTACTACTACTTCTGTGTGCACTGGAATTACTTGAATGAAAAGTAGTATTTTTTTTCTGATCATCTGAATCTAAACTCTTAAAAACAAAATTAAATCTAATTCAAAAAGAAGAAAAAATCATTTGTAGTAGTTCAAAGTAGTTGAATGAGGAGTAGTATAAAATATTATTATTATTATTGTATATTACGTGAGTAAGTATGAATATATATAAGAAAAAATATAGTATACTAAAAAATGTACAAAAAGGCATTTCACAAACTGATTCTAATTCTTCTTTTCTTCTTCTTGTGAGTGAAGTGAAGAACAAAAAAAAAATAGAATAAAAAGTTGTATGACAGCTTTTTATCTATTTTTCCAAGAAGAAAATGTTCCTCTTAAAAAGTTATGTTATGTACAATGAGTCAGTTTAAAAGAATAAATAAAAGAATAAATAAAAGAATAGCTACATAGAATACATAGGTAGGTAGATATATTGTGTTTATGTATGTATTTATGTGGAAAGGGGAAAAAAAATGATTAAGTTGAAAAATTGTTAAATGTTCAAAGAAAAAAATATACCCAAGAAGAAAGANAAAAAAATGATTAAGTTGAAAAATTGTTAAATGTTCAAAGAAAAAAATATACCCAAGAAGAAAGAGAGAAGATGATGGACAAACATATATACATATATGCATGGTACTTTAAAGAAAGAAAAAACCATTTATATACATGCATTTTTTGTGATTGTTGTGGAGTTTGTGGTGTAAAATGGGTGGATAAAAAAGATTTGTTAAAAATCCAAATCTTCTAATACCGAATAAATACTTTTGGTATTATGGTCATGTCCATCATCCTGATATGACGCAGAAGTAGCAGAAGAAGAAGCCAAAATGATGATGATGATGAGTTCATCTTCGTTTAGGAAGCCATATTTTCAATTCTCAACAACCAGCAATAACAATAAGCAAAAGGATGTGCACACATGTAATGTAGTAGCATGTGAATCTCCAACAAGAAAAAAAAATTATATATTATGATTGACAGGCTACGGATTTGCTGCACTTACATAAGTGCTTCACCTTTTTTTACTCTATAAAACTAGTAAATATCCAATCCCATCATCATCTTCTTCATCTTTTTTAATATACATATTTCAAGTAGGGGATTTTTTTATGTAATAATTTTGCAAAAAAAGAAGAAGATAACTACTTGTTCTTGTTTGGGATTGGCTGAGAAGGAAAAATCATTTTTTTCCATAGTCAAATAATAGTCCTCTCTCTCTCTCTTGCTTATTATTATTACGTTATTATTTATTGTGAATATATTCATTGTTAAAACTCACTTCTATACTAGCATACAAAAAATTATTATAGTTTATTTCACCTCCTTCTCTCAGTCACTTCTCAACAATAATCAAAAAAAAAAACTTCAATGATTACATATTATTATTATTATTGTTATTGCCACATTGCTATTGGCAGGCTGACTGAAAGGGAGAAAAAAAAATATATGAAGAACCACTTCCATCCATCAATCCGTCTTCTATCTATCCACCAAACAACATCAAAGCAACAAATAATAATGTTTACGGCTATAATAAAAATCGTGCCGTGTGTACAATTTTTTTTATACTAAAAAGGCAAATGGGCTTAAATAATCAAACCCTTTACATATACACAACTTATTACACAAAAGTATTATAAAACGGTTTGTTCAGAGGAGAAGAAGAAGAAAAAAAATGAGCGTAATAGTAATCATAATAGTTAGTTATGATTATGATAATAATAATGACGATAATGTTCTCTCTCTCTCTCTCTCTCTTTCCCTCTCTAAAGAAAACTTCTTTTTTAGAAATAGCAGCAGGTTCTCAGGTAAATACGCCGATTATTGCAATAATGTACCTGATGTACAATATACATCAGAAAATATAAGAATGGTACACAAAAAAACCAAGCCACGTTTTTCTTGATCATCATCATCATCATCAACAACAACTAGAAGAACTAACCATCCTACTACCAAACCACCACACCACCGTTTTCACCATTGTTATTATTATAATATTGTGGAAAATTCGGCATGATCATCATCTTTTGGTTCGATAATGACAGGTCATGTGCTTTTTTCTTCTTCTTGTATGTGTTGTGTGTGTGTGAACGATCATCATTATATCGTTTGGGTTTGTTTCGTACCATTTTGTGCATAATGTGGTGAGCGAGCTTCTTATAGACGGCCGGTTATTTTTTTTGTAAGAAGAAGAAGAAGTATAATATTATAGAAAAAAATAAATGGTGATGAATTTTTGTATATGATAAAAAGGGTAATAATAATTTTGATATAAGCAGAGAAGAGAAGCCAATAGCGCAGTAATCTTCGTTTTTCCCCCCAAAATAATATATAATATAAGTATATATAATGAAGAGAGAAACAATGAGAAAACGTTATTCACGAAAAAAGAAGAAGAAGATGCGATGATGCTGATGCTATTGATGATGATGACCATCATCATCGTCATTGTATCTTTAACTCCATGAAAATTACACTGCTGTGTGTGCTGTGAATAAAAACCATATCTCACCAATGAACTCTTGAGCATTTTATATATATATTCATAATAAGAATTATATTCTCTCTAATAATAATTTTTTCTTCTCGCAAGCAACTTTTTCAGAGAGTTTAGTTCACAAAAATTCTTTTGGGAATTTTAACGACATAATTGTACTGATTGTGAATATAAAATAGTCCCTATTGGTCAGGGTGGTGGTGGTGGTAGTGGTTGTGATGATGGTGGTTCTATTATATGTGAGGGGTGCTGTATGATGATGCTGATAAAAATGATAATGGAAGGAATGTTTTTTTTTTGGTGAAAATTGTTGAGCGAACGACGAACGAAGCCTGTCGATCATTATTATCATCAATATCCATCTTTTTTTTTTTTGAGAAGAGAGGGAGATCGTGCTTTGCACACTGAAAGAAAAATCCCCCATAATAATAATCATATATTCTTATTTTTTTTAAAGTCTTTAAGTTACAAGTTTGTTGTGGTGGTGCTATTATGATTATTATTATGTGTGCAAGAGTGTGGATTATTGGTGGATTTTTGACTTGGCTCTTTTATATTTTTTTTCTTGTTTAAAAAAAAATTTGTTGGGAGTAGTAGTATATATGCACATTAAATGGATATTTTTATTCAGAGAGGAAGGAGAAAAAAATGAATGATGGGTTGAGTCGAAAAAAGTTATAGTAAAAAAACGATGGATGGATTATTATGGATTGTTGCAGTTTTGCAGTGAACTCGTGTCTTGAAGATTGTTACTTTTAAAAGAAGAAAAAAATGCTGCTCAAAAGTCTTTTCATTGTTTATTGTATAGGCTAAAAAATGTACCTTTTTTTAAAGCCAACCTATTCACGTACTAAAATAATAACAATTCAAGTCATTATGTGTAATCATTATTTTTGGTGGTTGTACACTCTCCCTCTCTCTCTCTCTTTCAGAAATATTTTTTAGTCTTTTTCAAGAAAAAAAGCCAGTTTTTACGGTGGTCCATGTCGATGATATGTGAAGATAATATGTCTATAAGCGTTTTTGCTGTAGTCCTTTTCTTCTTCTTTTTTACACATTTTTAGCAATTTATTTTGTATTTAAAAAAAAGTAAAATAAACATTGCCTAAATGAGAGAAAAAAAATTTGCCAAAAAGATTACAATAGGTTGTGGTGATGTTCTTGACAGGTAGTGTGCATTTTCCACTTGTTACATTCTTTGGCTACCATATCTTTTGTAAAGAAGCAAAAAAAGAAAGATGAGAATCATTTGGTGCAACTCTAGAGAGAGAGGCTTGTCAAAAAAGGTTATTGTAATTGTGTGCCTAATAATTATAATTCGTTATTTTTTCTTAAAAGCGTTCTGCTCATCACAGTTACATTAGAATCAACAGCAACACTAGCAACAGCAGCTGCTTATTTCATTTTTTTTAAATAAAAAATTCCGAGTTTGTCTTTTTTGTATGCGTTTGTTGTTGTTGTCCATCATCATCGTTATTATGCACACATTGTACACATCCTGAATTCACCTCTTTCGGATTTTTTTTCCTCTGATTATGTCGCTGCTTATTCTTCTTCTTATACACCATCGTCATCATCAGCAGCAGCAGCAGCGCATCACAATCAGCATAATCATGACCTGACCGGTTTGGTCAGGCCAAGCCATGTACAAAAAAAAATCAGAGAAAAAAAAACTGTTACAAAGTTGTCAGACTCAAGACTTCTTGAGTCAAGTCAGTGGTGCACCAGACCAGTGCGATGCTGGATAGAATTTTTTTTCTTTCTTTTCTTTGTGAAGGTACATTGTAGGTATATAATAGATTCTAAGATAGAAAATAGGCAAAGAAGGTATGCGGCAACATATAGGTACACATTATACATGAATTTATAATATTTATTTACCTATGCGCACATTTTGTGACATGACTGTATGTAGATATATCTCAGCGAGCGAGTAATCACGCATTTTCATCTTCTTTTTTTCTTCTTCTACGACAGACAAAAAAAATACGTACAAAACATATACATATCAGTAAAGAAACACAGCAGCAGTCATTCTACAGGTGCTGTTGTGATACTGATACTTTTTTCTTCTTCTTCTCAGAATCTGAGATCGTCATCAGTAAGAATATTGTCGTCTTTTTGGTCTGGGTCACTGCGACTGTTGTTGTTGTTGTAAAATTGTCGTCTCTACAACAAAACAAGACGAAGAAGCTAGAAGCCAGAAAAAACCGGGCATATACATAGGTAGTATGATTTTTGATATGATATCAATGTTGATGATCATCGTCATAAGCCCATGTACAGGAACATTTTTTTTTTACTTATGGCTAAGATGCACATTAAAATAATATGCTTTAAGGGAACAAGAATTTTTTTTTAATAAGATGGAGGCAGCCAACATACAAAACATACAAAGTTTCCACCTGTTGGAATAAAACATTTTTTTAAACAAATTTATTGAAATTCCAGTTACGTTTAAAAAAAAGAAGCAAGGTGAATGAATCATTTAAAAAGTTATAAATTTTATTTTTCGCATCTACAAAATTTACACATGTCTCAATTTATCAAAATCCGTACACACTTGTAGCATTCTAACAGTTGTTGTTGTTGTAAAAGTTATGAGTTGTGACAATTGACAATATAATCATCCCTTTTTTGTAAGGATAATTTTGCAACTTGTATAATAATAAAATAAAAATTGTAAGTCTGCAAAAATTGACGTTAATATGACAAGTGAGCAAATAAAAAACTGTCTGTCTGCTGGTGTGTTGTAGTATGTATTCCGCTGCTGCTGCTGCTATGACTTGTTCAAGTGGATATACATATGATGATGATGTGTGTATTGTATGTAAAAAAGAAAATCTATTGTCTGTGTCTATGTTGTTGTTATCACATTTTTATTGCCATTTATCAGCAGGAGCAGCAGCATAACAATCCATTGATAAACACTCTCTAAACAGGAATAATTATTATTATTATCATTTTTAAACAATTTATTAGCACATGATGTGTGTGTGTGTGTGTGGTGATTATGTACCTACCTTACATGTAAGTAGGTACACTCATAATATGGACATATAAATTTGTTTACAAATGAATGAATGAAAAAAAATAAATGGTGATGATGAGAAGTAAACTTATTACACTTGTTTTCTCTCTCTCGCTGTTGCCGCTGCTCACACTTTGTACTTGACTAACAATATATTTTATTATTTTTTAGTGTGAAAAAGACACAAGAATATAAATCCCTTTTGGACAAATTATTGTTACAAGTTTGATAATTGATTAGTACAGATTACATTAAATTACATTAGACATAACTTAGTTTTTTCTCTCTCTCTTATCAATTTTACCGCACAAGTGCGTAAACAACAAATGTAATGAGATAAAAATAAGGATTACTTATTTTTGTTACATGATCAAAAACAAAATCAATTTATTTATTTTGTTATCTTTTCACTGCCTGTTGAAGATCTGTTTAAATAAAAAGATGAATGTTGCAACAACTCTGCTGACACACATACCCACTTTGATAATAACTTTTTTATTTATTTGATTCATATTTTAAGACAAATATTTTACTACAGATAATATATACATATTAGAGATATATGTGTATATATTATTATGTAATATGTGTGCGTGCAGAATAAATGGTCATAAAAAATATGTTTGGGTGAAAAGCCTTTAATGGCTTACTGTAATATACTACTATATGGTTGTTGTGTATGTAATGGCCTTGTCTTGTGACTTTGCGTGAAAAATGGGCGTTTTGTCCGTGACAATGAGAATCCAAGACAGCAAGAAAAATATATTGCAATTTTCCCTTTTACAACAACTGTATATTATAGACATATTACTATATACTAGCCATATATCCACCACCACCACCACATTGCGTAATAATAAATTGCATAATAAATTATTACAAGTTTTTTTTTCAACTTTCAATTACATTTTTTTGAAGAAAAAAATATATTGCCTATTATTGCAAAGATGCACCCAAAAAAAACGAAAAAAAGGGAAATGAATGAAAAAGAAATATTGCGAATGACTGCAATTTTTTTTAAAGCTCCCTTCCTTCTGTATACCTCCGCCACTATATACAGTAGTAGTGTAACCACCAGTGAATGAGTATGCGTTCAACAAACTGCACATTAAAACGAATTAAGTGGTTAAAAAACGAAGAAGGAATGGGAAAAGTGTTGACCTTTCCTCATAAATCAGCTCAGCTGACTTGGTACATCGTAAAAAGAAGATCCTTTTTTTTCTTCCTTTTTTCTTCTTCTTCATCTGCCTGTGCTTCTGTTAAATTATCGCATTGCATGCTTATTTCCTTTTTATCAATTTTTTAGTGTGGAAGGTCTATATATATATTCCATTTTCTTCTTCGACCACAACCACCACCGCAACTGCATTGATATTAATAGTCTCCCATTTTCCCATTCAAAAAACGGGCGACCTAGAGAAGAAGAAGAAAAAAAAAGTTCCTACTACACAGCACAGTCATTCTTCGTTTTTGTTGGATGGAAGCAGTATTTCATTTTCATTTGCTTCTTCTTCTTCTGGTTTGTGTGCTCTTTGCAATAATGCTCATGCAATGCGCAAGAAGAGGAAGAAAAGAAGTCATAAAAACATAAGAAGGAATGATTTATGTATTGCATAAAAATTATGCAGTTTTGCGGGTGCTACTACTACCAGCATATCACCAAGACCAGTCTATATAGTTGTAGTAGTAATAATGTGTTGTTGTGTTATTTATTGTGTATGCAATTATGCATATGGTGGTGTCATAATATATTAAAATGTGATATTACATACATGTATACAATATCGAGATGATTATTATGAATGTATTTATGTATGTACAATTACTTTTAGTACGCTACAGTATGACTTGATGATGATGTTGATTATCGAGTAGTATTTTCATTGCGATATATATGATGTCTATTTATGAAAATGATGATGATGAGATAAGTATGGTAATGGTGATAAAAAATGTGATACTAATTGATATAAAAATTTTTTTTTTTACATGTTTGTTTGATTTATTTTGCAGATGGTACAAGCAATCCAAGTTTTACGGTTTCACCTGTTAGAATTAGAAAAGGTAAGCAGTATTCTTTATATATTCCTACACGTCTACGTACGTATTTGCAGCTTCAGATTTTCGCTACGATTTGCTTACCTCATATGTTAATCTGTGATGCTGTAAAAATTAATTTAAGTTAAAACATATATTGAGTGGCGTTAAAAGTATTGATTTTCATTGCTTATAAAATTATTCATGCTTTGTTGCTTTTTGTTTTCTATAATAATAATAAATTATTTTTTCTTCTCAATCAACCCCACAAAATACTCAACTGTCAATTCCAGGTAAATAATATTCAATTTCACCAGGACAAATAAAAACCACATTTTTTTGCAATTTCAAGTGGAGTATTATTGTATTTTATGGTCTCTGGAATTTATCTCTCCTTTTCTTTAGCTATAATAATCAATGTATCTGTGTTGTTATTTTTTCAATGTTAAAAATACTACACCAGTCAGGATTTAAAAAAAAAGAATCTTTTGTACTGTGAATCGTGGTTCCGGTGAAATGGAAATCCCTATTATTATTTTCATCCTTCCAAAAGCTTGTTATAGTTTAGGTACAAGTATAAATACAACACACTTGAAATATGTCGGAGTGTTGAAGAGGGCACTCCAAAAAAAATATATATTCGGGGACAGTAAAAAATATATATATTTCCTCCCTTCTAAAATTCAGGAGGAAACAACAATGCATAGACATACATCAACACCAGAAAATGCAGTGCAGCAGATACACAAAAAATAAGAGTATTTAGTTGAGAGGATATACACTTCAGAGTACACTTGGTTGCACCCACGCCTCATCATCTTGATCCAAACACACACACACACAAATATACACAGCTTTTCCCAAATTCTCTCTCTCTGTCTCTGGAGACTTCTCCCCCCGCCATTTCCCAAGTAACATACATATTACGTAATGGTGCAGTTATTATTGTTGTGACTGCTGCCATTGATGATGATAATGATGATCATGATGATGATGAACAGAGAGAGAGCAGGGAATTGTGAAGATGATGTCTGCATTTGTCACTTGCACAAAAGGAAGAAAAGTGGAACTGGAAAATGATATGCACTCCAATCTCCAGCCAGACTCCACTCCACTATTCACCACACGGTATATATATTATATAGAGGAACGCACGCATGGAAAATTTTCTCTCATCCAATTTTCTATGCAGAAAATGTGAAAAGAGCTCTCAACTCAACAAACCAACCAACCACAAATCCGAATTGAGTTTTTGGGTTCACTGGCAATTGGCAATCTATACGCAAGTCAACTCTCTCTCTCTCTCTCTCTCAAAGACCCACACCAAACTTGTGAAAACTTTACAAAATACTCTAGTTAAACTTTCAAAGTCATAATCATCATCATCCTCATCATCTTTCTGTTTTAAATACAAAAGAGAGACTCTTTAGCACTTTCATTCTTTCAGTAAAATAATAATTATACAAGCATGCCCTGTAGAAGCAACAGCAGCAGCACAGGTGTAGGTCGATATTATTATTATTATTATTACGTATAATTCTTATGATTATGATTAGTGCTACTATAGCATATATTATCAAAAAAGATGAAAAGAAAAACCCATTACCTAACCTAATCTTTTTAGCTTTTGTGTGGATGACTCAAAGGAACGCAGCAGCAGCAGCAGCAGCAGCTCTTAACAGTTTGCTTGCTGGTGGTATGCGTGATGCATGCTTTCAGCTTATTTTTTTTTATATACAATGCATACATATATATTATGGTTACGGTTGGTTGACTGGCCAAAAGAATATGGACATTTTGCCTAAAGGAACAAAACGAAGGAAGAAAGAGAGAAAGAAAAAAGGGTTCTGCTCAATTCCAGGGAATCTCAAAAACATTCAAACTATTTTCATCTTTCTACACATATTATCATACATACATATTATATGTGTGTATGTATTATGTATACGCTATTTTGTTGGATACTAAATACATGAATGCTCACATTCACAATCAGCCATCACAACCAATTTAAGTTCAATGTTTTTTTTCTTCTTGTTCTTCTTCTACTACTCTCCTTCAATCCAACAATCCAATCCATTCCAATTCCCATTTAACATGCACATAAACATTTAACATAACAAGATGGGTGAGCATTCAAATTCTCAAACAAAATCTCAAACATTATATAATAATGTTATGTATATGTTTGTGTTTGTATGTATATACAGCATAAAATGGTAATTTTGTTTGATATTCTTTTCTGGAGAAGAAGCGTCATCATGATCAACATCATCATCATTCCATTCTCCACCAACAAAACAGCTTGAATAACAACTAGAGAGAAGAAGTGGTGGAAGTATAGTAGAAAACAAGCAAAGCATTAAACATTCCAGATCAAAGATTAAGATTGACTCTGACTCTCTCTCTTTCTCAAAGAGAAGAAGTGGTAGTTGGTTTTATACGTGTTTTATATATGATAATAATAATAGTATAAAAAACACAAAACTGCTATGTTCACTGCTGCTGCTGCTGCTACTCCTGCTCACAAGTGGAATCCAATCCATCGCTCAAGAAGACAAAAAGGAAAAATAAAATAAAATCATTCATTCCATTCCTCTCCTGAGCGAGCGCATTGCATACCACCTTACTTTTATGTTGATTACCTCAGCAGCCAAATAACACACATGAAATATATATAAAAAAATATCTAACTGGAATGTGGAAAAAAAAGAAGAATTTTTTTTCTTCTTCTATGTATATTATATTATTATGCATCTAGACAACATAATGTTATGTAGGTATGTGTACTACCTGCTATTGTATGTATATTAGGGTTTTTCACTGAAAATAACTTTGTGTTGGTTTTTTTTATTCTTGTTTTGTTTTTCTATTTTACTACAATTTTTACGGTTTTATCGGATTGGAATGGCGATACAATCGTCGTGGAAAATGGTTTATGTATGCATTATGCATTTGGAATAAAATAGGAAGGGGGACAGATTTTATTTTTTTTGTATTTTAAAAAAATAACAAGAGTTTTATTTTTCTGTTGTATGGATTGAAATAGACTGTCTTTGAGTGAGTTTGCCTGCAAGAGAAGGAAAAAGACTTTCTACTTGTTATTGTGTAAATCGGATACAAAAAAAAGGATGAAGAGCAGCAGCAGCAGAAGCAGGAAGAAGGCTAGAAGAAATAGAAATGCACATTAGCATATTATTCCAAAGGGGATATATTTTTCTACGAAGCTTCTATTTCTCCTTTTTTTCCTTATTTTCCAACAAAATGCACTATACAATTTCAACTGCTGTGTATTGCATATTATGTACATGTATATACAGTTAGTAGATAAATAACAAACGTATGGAAAGTTGGTCTTCTTCTTCTTCTTCTTCTTCTTGACTTGAAGATTTTTTTTATAAAAATAAAATCACGGAAAGTGCGGTGCAGAGGAAAAACACTATCCATTTCAGTGTGCAAGAATATAAAAATAAAGAAGGAGGTGAATACACAAAGTATAAGTTTTTCTATCTTTTTCCATTATTTCAATCTCTCGTGAGAGAGAGGAGAAGGAGGAGAAGATAGAAAAAAAATAGGAGAAGAGGAGGAGGAGATGGTGTGTGGTGGATGGAAATAAAGTATGTATGGATATACATTGCATATATATGTATGTAAGTTCCCCTTATATATATTTTTTCTGACTGAAAAAAAAAGAAAAAGAAATATTTTCCTCTAGAGACAAGTGACAATGTGAGTTGGTGATAGTTTGGATCGAGTTTTATACACATTTCTACATCTTGTAATGGGCTTGAAAACGGGAAATCGTCTTGTGTTGTTGTTATATCTCACAAAATGGTTTACGATTCCTGAACTGCTCAGTGTAGTGTTCTGTTTCTGTAGTATATATGGCATAACAGACACGACACACAACCCATACGAATTTTTTATTTTTTTTCTGTAC
>JAHZNC010005013.1:0-23466 GCA_027744095.1 Zhuqinia jingwanae | reverse complement strand
TTCTATTTTATTCATCGTTTTCTTATTCGCTATGTGAACAAAAATTCGTTTAAATTGTAAATTGAGATGACGTTGAGGAAAGGGTTACGATACTTATAATAAACTTCTGAGTAAAGCAGGTCAAAGGGAAGCAACAGATGAACAGATCGCCTAATTTGTAACCATTTAAAAGAATGAGAATAAAAATAGATGATTTTCTAACCATGCGGCAACATGGTAATATTGATGCATTATTATTATGTATCCATTTTAAATAAAATGCATTGGGAAACGGCGGAGGAACTCTACTTTACGCTGCAGCATGTCGTTCAGCTTTTCCTCGGAAGGAGCTCCCTTTTTCAGTCTCATAAAAATTTTAATGGTTAAATGTGCACTTACTCAAATCCTTCACAAAGTTTCTTGGCTCGATCTGCAGACAAATGGGCGTAATACGTTGGAGCCGGCATTTTCACGCTTGTAGTACATCTAGCATACATATAACAAAGCGTGTAGGCAATATATTGAATCTGATCTTGGGATAAATCGCTGTCATCCCAAAGAACGTGGTAACGCGATGGCCTACTTGTACCCTATTATATCAAAATCCAAGAACATGTAGTTTTCATTAAAAAAAATATGTTGGTATGCATAAAACATTTTTATTACTATGATGACGACGCTAGCTTACCAACAACCCTTTATGAGATAGCAGGTAAAAATCGATCTCTGAAGAATGAACTATTTTATTTCCTGATCAATCACGGTACCTGCAGGATCATTTTCTACTCCGCTTGGAGAATCCCAAAATATCCTCGTCTTGTGACGGTAAAGACAGGATGAAAATGCAGGCAATTAGTTTTAAGATTTCCCAAACATAGACATTTAATTAAATTTTTTAGTTTAATTCTTTCATTGAACCTTTTGGACCGTGATAAATGTAATGATTGGCTGATAGTTCACATGAATACGCTTGCACGCATGTCGCATTGCCTTCATTTCAATATGCAATACCTCCTGAAAACCAGTCATGCTCAGATTACTTACTTTCTCTACTAAGACTACAGACTAATGATTTACAAAAAAATCAGGTTATGTAATATGATCAAAATAATTCCTGATTGACTGACCAGGAACTGCCCTTCACTTACCCCATCACGGAAGTAAACAATTTTACCAGGCCAGACTTTCGATTTTTGGTGGAAACTGGATGATATTTTATGGTATTGGTTATTATAACGTGAGTCTGTTGATTATGATAATGAGTGGTGAAGATTGGTTCTTTAAATAAATTTTGCTTAAAAAATTCAAAGAATAAGTTTTAAATACTTTTTTATTCATAACTTGATTGACTCTTTGTTCATCGGTTTATTATTTATCACAAATAATATTATTATTTCAAATAATTTTTTTCTCCCACTTCTTACACATAAATAAAAAAATTACGTGCTAATAATAAAGATAATAGTAAATTTAAAAGTTGTAGACTAATTAAATACTTAAATTAAAATCAAATTAATTTTTCTGTTCACACATTTATAATTCATCGGGTCAATCACTTTTATTACTTTGACTGTGAGATCCGTCCGTCTCGGGTTAGGAAGGTTTTTGATATACGGTCGGTTTATCAGATCCTTCGTCTCTCTCGGGTTGGGAAGTTTCAGGAGTACCCATTGTGCGTTTTTTACATGTAAGCATGTGTCTTCTTCGTGTCTCCGGGAATCGAAACCTTCGTCCACAATAAGTGCAGGCTGATGTCCATTTTTTCTCATGAACCGCATCAATATGAAATTTTAAATATTGTTTCGATGAATACGCATTTTTGCAATATTTGCAAACGTTATTCTTCGGTTGTGAATGCGTTTTAAAATGTCTGGTGAGGTTGGTGCGTTGCGTGTACGACTTTCCACAAATTGGACACTTGTGCTGTAAGGCAAAAAAATCAAAAAACAAACCATTTGGTATCCGAAATATAGTGACAATAGTAGCCTCTAATAAAAGAGTGAGCCATTTTGTAAGTTTTAAAAAAATAACAATACTTTATGTGTATTTATAAAAACATTTTATGTATTTACTTACAATTTTTTTGTCACCTTTCTTCGAAATACGGAGCGTTCGGCCGTCTTGAAGCTTTCTGTTACAGTTTGCATACTGCATAAAAATATAAGTAGAATTTATAATAGTATGAATAATTTATGATTGAACAGATGTACTATACTAATAGTAATTAATTTTAAAGTCAATACATCATATGTTATACCTTATTTTGGTTGTACCCAGGAGAGGATGATTTTGCTTTGGGACCTGTCATCAACTTTGGCTTTGTCATAACGCATTTGGGAGGCGGATCGTTTGTCTCATCATCTTCTTCTTCGGAAGAAGAACTGGTTGCAGAAATAAACTCGGGACACAACATTCCTACAGTCATTGGCGGAGGAGATGTTTCAATTTCCGAGTCTTCACAGCTTTCAAAGCAATCCATGGAGATTGAACTGCACGTGGAGGTGGCAGGAGAATTGGAACCGGCTTGTATGCCAATTGTTGCATCACGATTGGATTTTGTCACTGGTCTTGTTGCTGTATCCTCATGGTCCTTGTTGTCGTGACAGTTTGACGAATTTCTGTTTGTTACAACAGCACGCCGCTTCTTGATTCTCTTTAGAAAACGAACAAACCAACAAAAATAACGAATGGCATGATTAAACAACTATGACCATTGGACAAGTATGGGACAAATTTTACTTTATATTACCTTTACTCTTTTGGGAGTTGCATTTTCTAACAAAGGCTCCATCGCTTCTTTTGGTTTTTCTTCATCATCATCATTTTCTTCATTGTAGGGATATAATCGGGATCATTCCCATCATCATTGCGGGTCATCTTTTGCATATCCTGTTCCAAAGATAATATTGCTTCGTGTCAATACAGGGACATAATTTATGATATCATGGATTAAACTGTTTATGAATAATGTTTATGAATAATGTTTATGAATAATGTTTATGAATAATGTTTATGAATAATGTTTATGAGTTATGTTTATGAATAATGTTTATGACTAATACCTTAACAGATTTTTCAAAAGAAGCTGGGATTATGATGTGCCCCGTGTCTGTCTATATATTAAAAAAGCAATAATTTGATATGTTATTAACAGCATATAAACATTGGTTTGGTTGATATCTTTGTTCACTTTGAATGGCAAAAAAGTGTTTATTACCTCCGAGTCTGATGATAACTTTAAATCCTGCGCCAACAAGTCATATCCTCCGGTAGGTTCAGTCTTATGACGAGGAGACGACGCGGGCATTTGTGTTGCTATCTTGCTTCTGAACTTGTTCTGAAATAAATGAAAAGTAGCATTGCAAATCAAAACAAAATATTTGTAAATTTTATGATATATAATACTTACCTTTGAAGGTGGATTTCTCCCAGGCATTATATTATTAACCGCCTCCAAAAAGGATCTTGCATTTGGTTGAATTGGGACAATGCTGTAGTTTACATTTTCATCCGCACTTAAATCGCTGTCAACGGGCGGAAATAAATTATCATTGTTAGTGTTGTTGTTGTTGTTGTAAGATACTCCAGGTTCCACACTTTCGTCGTGATAAAAGTTCTACATAAACAAACGAAACAAATAGTACCAGTTAAGTTAAAATAAAGAGAAATGTCATAAACATGTGTGCACCAATTTTTTAAATCTTACTTCATATTTTGACATTTGAACTTGTATCACAGTATTATTTATATCGTCGTCCTCTGCACAGCTTGAGGCCGGAGACACTGTAGATGATACAGACGACGACCCAGAGGAACCTGGGATTAGCTTAGTAATCTTTTCATACACCATTTTTAGAAGTGGATCGGTTTCTTTTTTCGAAACTTTTTTTCGCAAGCGTTTTAGTCTTTTTAGCAAATATTCTGCTTCGGATACACTGCTAGAGTCAGTATCCGTTGTGTGTTGGTCTGCCTTATGTTCTTCTGCATTTCTTTTTAAATCCGTACAATTCATTGGTATAACATCATTGGATTCACTCTGATTTGCGTCAAATTTGGGATGGATTATAGAGACTTGAGAAGGTGGTGTAAGCACAAGCTCATTCGAAAGCGGTCCAATTGGTTCTGCTTTCTTTGAGTAATCTGATTGATCTGTTTTTATAACTTCCGGGACAACCGATACAATATTCTGGATTTTGTTTGTTTCGTGATCGTCCCCAACTTCTGAAATGGGGTCAGGGACGGGCGGGGTTTGTTGATGTTCCGCATTTTCAGGAATGGGGTGAGATGCACATGGTGGTGTAACGTCTTCTGCATAATTTGTTGTATGTTTGCAATTTGGCTCACAATTTTCTTCCCTACATAATGCTTTTAAATGGCTGACCAATAGGGTAGTCGCATCTAAAGTATTTTTATGATATACACTGTATGGCGACGGAGGCTCCATTTTATTAGGGTCTAAATTGTACACCCTTTCTATCACGTCAAAATCTAAAAGAAATATACGAGAAATAAAAACTAAGTACGTTATAAACTATTGGAATAATAAATTAAAAGTACGATGGAGGGATCTATACACTGGGATCATGTTCGTGGTGTGTTTATGAACATATTTATAGTTTACACTTTTACAAGTACACAAAAGAAGGGTATTAATAATTGTTTCATAAACCAAACAGTAACTTACCACTGTATGTTAGGTTTTCAGTCAAATCCACTACTAGGCTTACGGTGTGATCCTATGATAAAATAAAGACGGGAAAGAATTATATCATAAACTTTTGGGATATTTTAAAGTATGGTGGAGGGATCTATACACTGGGATCCGATTCGTAGTGTGTTTATGAATATATTTATAGTTTACACTTTTAAAAACACAGAAAAGAAGGGTATTAATAATTGTTTCATAAACCAAACAGTAACTTACCACTGTATATTATTTTTCACTCAAATCCACTCCTAGGGTTAGGTGTGATCCTATGATAAAATAAAGACGGGAATGAATTATATCATAAACTATAGCGTTACATTTCCTATTTAAAAATTACAATAAATTGGTTGTCAGGTTGTCAGGTAAAAGTCAGGTTGGTATGTCGTTATGAAATGAGCACAAACTATTCTATGAACTGGGCTTTAACGTATTCCGTTGTGAATGAATAACTTTCTTGACCAATCAATGAACCATTTTGCGTGTCGATCGTGTTGATGGGTACAACAAATTACTATTTAATGCATTGTGCAAATTATCACTGATGAAAACCACAAAATACCTTCAAACAAATGCAAGCTTATTACAAACTTGTTAATTTTGCAGTCCGCAAATGACAGAGTTGGTATGATAACCAATCTGTCATGCTGCTACTGCGTGAAAAACTACACTACTTTTAAAGCTAGCACTTAATTACCTTGATGGAGCAGTTGCAAAAAATATATTTAATAACACTTTAACAACTTGAACGAACTGTGGCAAACCTTGAACGATTTGTGTAAAAACTATTCCCCAAAAAAACTAATTTAGAGCATTATCCAGAGTTCTTGTCATTCAACGTTTATGTATTACAGATTGTAATGAGAGCTTAGCATTGTTTGCTTTGCAGCCTCCAACTTACTTTTCTGAGCACTGATCCTTTGGGAGAGAACTAACCATATAATTAAGTTATACAATCCAATATTTTAGTTACAAAAAGCACAAGTAGGCGCCCCTTTATTTATTCCAAAACACAATTTGATACTAAACTACATTGAAAATACTTTGGTATACATTGCATACTCTGCAAGTACAAAAATATACTATAAATACAGTTTTTTTAAAGAGTTTTAAATCTAAAGGGCTTTACTACATGCTAGAACTGTATTAATTTGTGAACAATTATTATGTATACTTATTATAATATCATTGGGATAACATTCCCAAAACTTTAAACACGCCAATAAAAGACATGAAATTGGAACAATTCAACAAAAACAACTGGTTTAAAACATTTTGTTCGAAGCGTATCTGTTTATATCCACAACTGTAATTCTGCTACACTTTATCCTTATCCATCTTGATGCTCCCGTTCCTCATCCTGTGGTTTCTCCAGTTGAAGTGTTGGTGGGCTAGTTGGACGCATCGAACATTTTTTATCTTTGTGATGACGGTTTAACTTGTCCGAAAAAAAGAATCCTTCTCCACAGAATATACAAACATATCGTTGTTGCCGTTTATGTACCGCCGCTACATGCATGTTAAGGTATTGCTTTGACGACAAACTCTTTTCACAGGGTTTGCAAAAATGTTTCTTCTTTTTTTTATCAACCGCATGACTTTTTAAATGCCTTTGCATATTATTTGAATACGCGTAAATCCTTCCACATTCGGGGCATTTGTGCTACAAATATAGAGCAGGAAGAAGTAAAGAAACCATTTGGTATCATAAATACTTTTACTTCAACTACTGGAGGGAGCAATTTTGTGAGATTTTGGAATGAATAACGATATATATATATATATATAAAACATTGTATATATTTGCTTACGTTTTTTGACGTTTTTGATTTACGGTTTTGACGGCCATCAGGAAGCTGCATATTACAAGTGGAAGCCTAAAAATAGAAACGAAATAATGCAAACGTGTAAAAAGTATTAATAATGTAGGATTGCACATATAGCAAAGTCATCAGTAATTACTTTTTATAGTTTTATACATTTTTTTGGGAAAACCACCCGTAAGCTGGTTCTGCTTTGGTGCTGTTGTGTCTTGTATACACTTTGCCTCCTGACGCATCATCATCTTCAGAACTAGAGCCTGTGCTAATACTCTCATTTTGATATTGTTGTGTGTATGATGTATCGTCTTTGTTGTGGTGTGTTATCAAATTGTGATGGGCTGCCATGGGGCTTTTAGGAGGAGAAGGGTTTTCATATCCATCTTCTTCGGAAGAAGAACTGCTAGCGGTAATAAAATCGGGACACACCGTTCCTACAGCAAATGGTGGACGAGATATTTCAATCGCATTCGAGTCATTGTAGCTATGAAAGCAATCTGTGGTGAAAAATGTCGTAGAATCGGAACGGCGTAGCATCGTGCTCATGTTTCTATTTGCAATGCGTACTGATTTTCGTAATGGTCGGGTGGCTCTATCCTCATCGTCGTCATCCTCACTGGTTGATAGATTTTGATTTGCCACAATAGATTGCCGTTTCTTTGTTCTCTTTAGAGTACAAACAAAAGATGGCATGATTAAACAAATGTGAACATATGACAAATATTTGACAAACTTGACAATATTCTTACCTTTGCTCTTTTGGGGGTTGGATTTTCTAACAAAGGCTCCATCGCTTCTTCTTCTTCATCTTGTTGATATGGAGATGATGACGAGGAGGAGCCTTTATAACTTTCCTGGTCACTCTCCTGAAAGGAAATCAGTGGTAATAAAATACTAAATGAATAAAGGAGGGGAACCAACTTTTAGATTCGTCTATATTCTTTACCATGCTGTAGTGTAGTTTTGTTGTGTGATTTGAATGGTTTTCATTGTGTGGTGGATGGGTTGGTCCATGGTTGAATGGGATATCAGGTGGCAGATGTTTGATTTTGATATTGGGTGCCAGAGGATCGACGTTGTCGATGTTGGGTGCCAGAGGATCGACTTGGATATCCATAGGTTCAAATGTGTGCAGCAAGTCGAGTATGTTGAAGTAACCCTGATAAGCATTCTGGGTCTGCTGAGGTACGATAAAATGCACTTTGCGTTGATTACTATAATTCTGTTGTGCAAGCACATCCGAATTATGACGATCACGTGCAACGTCAGCTCCGTTACTGTGCTGCATCTGGATAGCATGGTCCAGCGTTAAGCTATTATGCATGTTGAGTGATCCGAAAAAGGGTTGGTTATGGCCAAAAACCGTTGTTGCAGCTCCTTCCAGTAATGGATTATAGCAATGGTTTGCAGAGTTGGAGGATGTTGGAGAAATATCGTACTCTTCTACTTGACCTCCCATGAAAAGTTTACACTCATTTTCTTTGAAGCTAACAGGTAGATCCTCCATTGTTAAAAAATGGCTGAAAAAAGGCAATGAAATGTTGAAAAGTTTAACTTTTACAGTACCATAAGCCAGTTTATGGTTTATAATCATGAAAATTCATAAACAATTCATAAACAATTCACAAGCAATTCATAAACAATTCATAAACAATTCATAAACAATTCATAAACAATTCATAAACAATTTACCAATTTACGGCGGGTGGTGTTTACGCAGTCAACTGTACCTACAGACTGACCGATATGCAGTGTGTAGCAGGCCCTTATACATTGCCGAGTATGACTAATACACCTACCTAATTAAATTTAAAAAAAAATCAATGTTGATGATATGATCAGTTATGAATTTGATCATTCATTTATATACTCTTATCTATACTTGTTGGGAATAAAAATACCCAGAGATGATATAACATGTACTGCTATATATGTTATGAAGCTACGGGTTGATGTAGCATTTTATCATAAAATATATAAGAAATAAAATGATTATTTTGAAAGGATGTGTTCTGAAATTACAGTTGTGCGAAATTGTGTTCTCCTTGGTAGATTACAACATGACAAATTAATTAAGCTACTTATTGCATTAAATGATAAGCTACAGGAAATTATCAGCTAATAATGTCGTGTTAGTGGCCAACATAGTCATTTAGTCATAGCTTGGCGCCTAAAAGAGATAGAGAGTAAAGTGTGTTTCAATAAATGTTACAAAGGTCAACAACAACAACAACAACAAAAAACAGGTGATTGATATATATGATAAATATATATATACATATATATGTATATATATTGGTGGGTTGCTTGAGATTGATTTTTATCTGAAATTATATGTCGTGTGTGTAAATTATACAAAGAAAAAATCATGTTTCTTTAATGCTGTACTAATTAATTTGGTTAGGTAAGTTAGGTTTCCAATAATTGATAATAAATTTGGTGTGAGGTAAACTGCAACATGAGTCACAGATATATATAGTGCTTGTAGATTTTTATGATAATAATAATTCATCATTGTTGTTAAAGTGCTAATTTCATACCTGATCATAAAACAAAATTCTTTCAACTCTGGCTGAGTGGCTGTATATACGTGTGCAGGTGCGTACTTTGTGTTCAGTTGCTTATTGTCGTTCAACCTTGCAAGAGGTTGCAGCAATTTTGTTTTTGATCAACTTTGAATGTTTTTGAATATTTATGACACAATGAAACATAATTTTCTCTCTCGGTAGTTTATGATTGAGTAAATACTTTTATCAATGATTGAAGACATGTATCCCTGCCAAGGACAGTCGTCTGTCCCCGATGCAGCTACTGAAGATTTCCATGAAGTGACGCTTGATAGTACTGGTCGACCGATTGAATACTGGAAAATTGAAGAAAAGGTCAAGCTGGATAAAAACGGATGGTATACCCGTGTCAGCACTAATAGGCCAGCCGCAAAAGTTTACAAACCATATGAAGGGGAATTGGTAGTTGATTATGTAAGTAAATACTACATTTATGTATGTTTATATGTATATATTTATACATATGTGTATAAAAGTGACTTTTCTTTGGATTGTTTTTGTTTATACAGGATAATCACCGGAATAGTGATGCGATGGTCAGCACTGCAAAGGCCATGCTACGCTCTGAAACTCGAAGGGTTATGGGTTTAAGTGATGCAGAGAAGAATGCGCACTTGGCTGCACATGAATGCTCGGTTATCAAGTTGGGTCAAACGGTTGATAAGTGGCCGTTGGGAATGAGTATAGAACGGTTAGGGTTCGGAGGATTGCTGGGCTACGGACAATATGGAGAAGTATGGGCAGCCACGCACAATCTCGTTGGGAAAGTTGCGGTAAAACGGTTTCATTTTACAAATGACAACATGTCTTCGAACGTGTGGCGGGAGCGAGATTTGTTAATTTATTTGCGAGATTGTCCCCGTATCGTTAAGATATATGGAGCTTTTTATGGCCCGGACCCTTTCATAGTCATGGAGCTAGGCTATGGTATGTAATTTATTATAATTTTATGATTCATACTAATAGGTACTTTGGGATAAAATGAGAATTATTATTGTTTTATGGACATTTTTCTGTTGGGTTGCAGATAATCTTGCACGTAAGATTAGAAATTTTGACGGTGAAAACGCAGCTCGGTTTTCCTTTCAGTTAATGCAAGGCGTAAAGTACCTTCATGATCGCAATATTATCCACTGCGACCTCAAGCCTCAGAACTGCTTTATTTCCCGTAGAAATACCCTTCTTATTGGCGACTTTGATTCAGCGCAAATTCTTTTCGATGTAATAAGAACTAATGTGTGTATGTCATTGTATTATACTAATACTAGAATTATACTAATTGGTAATATACAAATTTGTATAGAAGTATCCGGTTGTGAAAACAAGAGAGCCTCTGGGATCTTTGGGGTACATGGACATGGAGGCAAATGAAGAGTTGAGGTATTCCAAACCAACCGATGTCTTTGCGGTTGCGTGCATAATATATGAGCTATTTCAAAAGGAGCATCTTCTTTTGGATACTGAACTTACGACAAGAATGCTGTATGCGGACAGAATAAAGAATGGAAAGCTTTATACTGGTCGATCATCAGCTACGGCTTCCCAACTTTCCTATATTACGCTGGATGACAAATGCGATTCACTTGTCGTATGGAAAGATTTATTGAAAGGCATGATCAAGAATCCATCACAAGATAGGCTAACAATCGATCAAGTAATTAATTGCACCACGCTTCCATCAATTCTTTCTCATTATGGTACTTCCATGTGTGAAACTGCTGGAACTGGGGCTCGTAAGTATCAATGATGTAAACGTAAAATTTTAAATGCTAGTGCATAAAAGATATGTACTTATATGTGTTGTAACTCTTTAGTTTGCAAACCGATAACTCTGGAAACTAATGAAAGGGCTGACGTGAAATTCAGGTGTAGGGACAAGGAGCCAGGGTGGAGTGCCGAGGACGAAGTATTTTGTAATTTTTACTTTGACTCTAAAGAGGTGAATAAATTTAATTTTGACATCTTTATATAAGTTGAATTACATTTTAATGTATAGTTATGATTGTATTTTTTTGTGTGTAGACTGTTTTGGATTCCGAACCCAATTGGAGGGAACAGGTTCAGGAACAAGTTTGGACCTCTATACACAAAGAATTATTATTAACACAACCAGAGAAAGCAAGGCATGTACTGAATAATAACGCTGTGGGGGCTGTTTGTCGCAATGTTGGAAACAAATTTGTAAGTTGTAGGATAATTATCAAGTGCACGTGTGTTGAATTTATGATTGTAAATTTATGATTGCAAATTTATGATTGCAAATTTATGATTGAAAATTTATGATAGATTGATATTGTCATGAGCATTTACATGGAACGACATGGCAATTCGTGCCAAACCAAGGAGCTAGCTGCGTCATCTCTTCTTGGTGTCTTTGACTCATCATGTATCCCACCGTTTGATGAAAATTGTAATAAAGATTATGAGTGTAATAATGTACAAGCTACAGAAAACACGGGCCCGGCCGTGCTGTCTTTGGACGAGAAAACTAATACTCCTTCTCCCCCAACCGAGACAACTTGCTTTTCTGTCGTAAATGAGAATGCAATTGATATTGTTGGTAATGACAAGTTGGAGGATTCACAAGTATCTCAACGTTTGGATGAGCCTTATAATGATGGGAAAGGAGCGTCATCTGGGATTCATGCACTCGAAGGCCAAGAGTTGGAAAACATTTACCAGACTGGGTTGACATGTGGCGAGAAAATTACCACCCCTACCCCTACCACTAATACTTGTCCTTATATTCCTAGTACTCAAAATGAATCCCATTCTCTTACGTTAGTTAGTGAGAATGTTTCAGCACCACCTGCTGCAGAACGTGAGGATGAGCTTAGACTGGACTACAACGTGGCATCTGAACACAGTCAACACGGTGCTGGAAAAGGTTGCCAAGGCACAAATTTCAATATTAATGATGATGGGAGTGGAATGCTACCTGGAATACCCATCCTGGCAGACCAAGAGTCCGAAAACATTGTGTTACCAGATGGTCAGGAAATTATCGCTAATTACCACCCCTACCCCTACCACTAATACTTGTCCTTATATTCCTAGTACTCAAAATGAATCCCATTCTCTTACGTTAGTTAGTGAGAATGTTTCAGCACAACCTGCTGCAGAACGTGAGGATGAGCTTAGACTGGACTACAACGTGGCATCTGGAAAAGGTTGCCAAGTCACAAATTTCAATATTAATGATGATGGGAGGGGAATGCTACCTAGAATACCCATCCTGGCAGACCAAGAGTCCGAAAACATTGTGTTACCAGATGGTCAGGAAATTATCGCCACTACTACTTCTCCTCATATTCCTCCTCCTCCTCCTCCTACTCAAAATGAAACACTTGAGAACTTATATGAGATTGTTAACGTTGGATGGTTGGAACATTTGGGAGCACAACCTGCTGCAGGACCTACATTACAGCTTGACATGGACTACAATGTGGGAATGTATGGTTCCCTAGACCCTGGAAATGGTTCACTAGACACAAATGCACAAATACCCACCCTGAAATACCAAGAGTCTGAAAACGTGTACATCATTGAGTTACCAGATGGACGGAAAATGATCGGCACTCCTACGTCTTGTTTGATTTCTGGTCCCTCTCAAAATGAAACACTTTCTCTTACTGTAGTCAATGAGGGTGTTTCAGCACAACCTGCTGCAGAACGTACAGATGAGCTTGGCCTAGACAACAACGCTGCATTAGATCACAGTGGCCATGATACTGGAAAGTGTTCTCAAGTCACAAATATCAATATTAATGATGATGGGAATGGAGCGCCAGGTGGGACACCAACCCTTACAGACCTAGCATTGCAAGCAGGAAATATGCAAGCGGGTGAAGCAGACTCAACCACTACGTCGTGCTCTCATTATGCGTTGCAAATTGAAGAGACGAACGAATCTCAGCGCAAGAAAAAAGATGATGGAAAAGTTGCAGATGGTTCCATTTCATTTACTAGTCAAAACGTCAAGTCTGATAAAGCAGTAGGACCGTCAAAAAAGGAGCGCATGATGGAAGACTGCACTGATGCTAAAAAATTCCCATATTATGATAGCCTTTTGCACAAGGTACTTGAGTACAAAACTTGTATCTGTATTTTTGTTGTTGAACGCGGGTATTTATGCATCAATTATATATTAAAATCTTTTTTTGTTTGGTATTTTAAAGCAGGACAAGGACGCCACAAGGAGAAAACGTTCCCGTAGCTCTAACGATGAAGTTGATACTGATGACCATCAGCGTACTAAAAAGACTCGTTTAATCGAACACAAAGAAGATTCTGACGGCAAAAAGAAAGAACTTGGAGACGGGGAGGTCAAAAATCAAACGAAAAAACCAAACGAGAAAACGTCCAAGGATAATAATAAAAGATATCGGTGCTGGAAGCCAGGTTGTGACAAGCGGCACAAACTTCAAGAAGATGCTTTAAATTGTTCAAAAAATTACAGAAAGTCCGGTATATCTGATGAAGAAAAAAAAATACATAAGGCTATGTTGATGGAAGCAAAAAAACGAAAAGAAAAAAAACATGGGAAATAAAAAGTTGAACACTACTCTTTTTAAAAAATGCTTTATTTATGTTGGTTAAATTTATCTAATTTTTATAAACAGTATGACATAATGGTATTAGCTTAGTTATTTGTTTAAAAAATGTACATAAAAAACATTATGAATGATGATAAATTATTAGATTATGAATAATAAATTATGTATATAAATCATAATAACGATTCCATTATTTGTCATGTAAAAAAAATAGATGATTTATAAAAAAGCATACATGTTTATGATTTAGAAAAAAGCATACATGTTTATGATTTTAGGATACAGGCAAGTCCGTATTCATATTCTTGTCATTTGCGTTTCATCCTCTGAACAGTTTGGGTGTGTACGTAAGACAAGGCAGAATTTTGTTTATGATCAGTTAAGAATGTTTATGATGATGGCATGTTTATGATTACGATACTGGAGCTTTGGACAATCATAAACAATTTATTTTTTGATATTTGTGAAAATCCGGGAATTTGGTTTGAACCAAAACATGGAAACTTCAAAACTTCTCACACGGGGAGCCAGCAAAGGTTTTATTGAGGTTCTGGCAGACAAAAATGGAAACGCACTTGATTATTGCAAGATTGAAGAAAAAGTTTGCATGCATCCAAATGGATGGTATGTGCGGACAATCGACAATCGACCTGCTGCCCGATTTTACCGGACTTACCGCGGGGAATTGAAACTTGCTTGCGTACGAAAAACAAATCAAAAGAACACGGCAACACTTTAGTAGTCGAAATTTCAGTGAAAAAAATATTAATGCAATTAATGTAACATTTATATTATACAGGACGAACCAGGGAATCTTGGAGCGCTATTCAGCATAGCGATAGGAATGCTTCGGTCAGAGTTACGTAGACTGGAAAGCTTGGATGCTAGCGAAAGACGATTCCATCATTTTGCTCATTTATGTAGCGTGGCAAAAATGCAACAGTCGCTTGCATACTCGCCCTTGCGAATGAGCTGTGAACACTTGCGTTGGGGTAACTTACTTGGTGTTGGAGCTTTTGGCCAAGTATACACTGCTACGCACGATCTCATCGGGGAGGTTGCTGTCAAGAGGTTTAGCTGCGTCTGCGAAAATATGTCTTCACATGCCTGGCGGGAACGAGACATGTTAATTTATTTGCGAGACTGTCCCCGTATCGTTAAAATATATTGGAGCTTTTTATGGCCCGGACCCTTTCATAGTCATGGAGCTAGGCTATGGTATGTAATTTATTATAATTTTATGATTCATACGAATATATATTTTGGGATAAAATGAGAATTATTATTGTTTGATTGTAATTTTTCTGTTGGGTTGCAGATAATCTTGTTCGAAAAAACCGTAACTTTGATTTACAAAATGCAGCCCGCTACTCGTTTCAATTGATGCAAGGCGTAAAGTACATTCATGATCGCAATATTATCCATTGCGACCTGAAGCCTCAGAACTGCTTTATTTCCCGTAGAAATACCCTTCTTATTGGCGACTTTGGATCTGCCCAGATACTTCATGATGTACGCAATGATTTAAGACTTTCCATGTTTATATTTTGTTTACAGTTTATATATATCCATGCCTTTCCTTATTCCATGCTTATATTTTGGATATTTTTATGTTGCTTTTTATAGAACTTTCCTGTTGTTAAAACACCAATTCCAATGGGGTCATTAGGATATATGGACCTGGAAGCAAACGCCGAGTTACGGTATTCGAAGAAAACGGACGTATTTGCGGTTGCTTGCATTAGTTACGAACTATTTGCGGGGGAACCCTTGCTGTACGATCCTACTCTGAAAACACTGGACCAATATGCAGATCTAATAAGGTTTGGTAAGTACACTGGAAAGTTTGCACCAACTGGAAGGCCTATCAAAGTGACATTGGAGGATAAATGCCGTGCTTTACCAATGATTGGACCGTTACTTGAGTTGATGATCAAAGAAGCCCCCAAGAGTAGGCTTACCATTGACGAAGTTTTAAATCATGGAAGTCTGCCGGGCATTCTTGCCTCATATAATACTTCAATTGAGGGTACAGACGAATGTAAGTTAATGAATTTAACATATATTAAAAAATTGTATGTTGTATTGTGTGATATGGCTTGATTGATATATTGATATAACTTTTTATACTTTCATGTTTTTATGTAGGGTACACTCCCGTCACTCGAGAGCCAAATGTAAAGGCATCCTCTAAATATTCTCCTCGAAATAAAGGGTCCGTGTGGTCAATGGAAGATGAAGTATTTTGTAACTTTTACTACGACTTTGACGCTGTGAGCAAGCAATATTTTTAAACTTTTTAAACCTTTTTTTTTGTATGTTGGTACTAATGCACAATGATTTGGTTTGGAGTAGAACGGTTTGAACTTTGAACCTACAAGTGGAGGAGCAGTTGGGAATCATAAACAAAACTTTACGTATCAGTTTGGGGAAGAGCCAACAATTGGCGGCCTCAATGTAGCTGAGCTAACAAAGAAGGTTATAAAAAATACCATGTTTCAGGAAGTGGTTAGAAACGTGTCAAATGTCATTGTGAGTTTTTCTTGATACTCGAAATAAACAAATATATACATATATATATATATATATATAAATATATGGATATAACGTGACTTGATATGATTTTTGTAGGTCGACACAATAGGGAATGTTTGTATGGAGGGTTATGATCCAACAACGTCACATACTTTACAATCTTTGTCTTCATCTGGGTCAGCTAATTTTGTTGACAACAAAAGTCCGGGAAAAGAAGGTGGTGGTGAGACTGTCATGGCTTGTGAGACCGAGGCCAAGAATATCCATGGTGCTCATTATGATGTCGGACGATTTTCTGTTTCAGACACAGAGCCAAGTGAATTAAACATTGAAAATGGTAAGAAATACGTTAAAAAATTTCAGCCAACAGTGAGTACTTTAAAAGAAGACGTTCAAAGAAATGATGACGAGAATCAGATCGAGATAAGCAAAGAAGAATATTTGGATTTGTTAGGGATAGGAAAGTCAGTTGTTACTAATGCGGTTTTCAAAATGCCAGAGCCCCTTAAAAAAGATGGAACAATAAAAATGATGGATGATAAGCCTTCGCGACCTGGTCCACAGTGTTCCAAGCCAACAAATTGTGAGGCAGAAGGAACAGACTCCAATAATGGAAAGCAAACCTCGCCTAGGTTGTCGCAAGCACCCACTCAAAGAATTGGTTATACAGAATGTGACAATTCCAATTGCAAACACATGGGAACGTGTGGTATGTTGCAGCCTACTAATAAAGTTGAGTATAGGCCATTAAAAATTATCCGTGCTGTTGGCGAATCATCACGAACGGTCATAGAAGGAACTGACTCTAATAATGGAAAGCAAACCTTGACTAGGTTTTCGCAAGCAGCCACGCGAAGAATTGGTTATACAGAATGTGACAATTCTAATTGCAAACACATGGGAACGTGTGGTATGTTGCAGCCTACTAAAGTTGAGTTGGACCCATTACAAAATATCAGAAATGTGGTCAACCTCGATGAAAGAGGACAGCAATCATCATCACAAGTTGGCGAATCAACATCGGCCAGACTTTGTTCCAGAAAACCACATGTTGAAAGCAGTGCAGTAAATGAGGTAGAATGAACTGTGATATATTGACAATAATTCAGAGCATGTATAGTTTAGTAGTAAATAAAAATTAAGACATTTGGATAATATTGGGTTGATTGTAGGACAAGGAACGTAAAATCAATGACTCCAAGAAGAGGCCTCCAAGTGATGATAATGGTGGAGATGATTATGAAGAAGAAGATGATGATGACGACGATGACGATGATGATGATGAGTATAAACCTCTCATAAAAAGACGAACCCCGTTCAACAAAAGGATAACTTGCAATGCTGCGTGCTGTGTGACATATTGCTGCAGTGGTCCGGGTTGCGAAAAGAGGCACAGTACAAAAAAAGATGCTATGGCCTGTCTAAAAAAGGCTTACGAGAAGCTACCACGAAATGAGCGGGAAAAGATGAATACAAAAGTTATCAAAATACGGTCAAGAAGCAATCAATGCGAGACACGAACGCAGGAGAACTAGGCTACAAAATCAAGAAAGCAAAGAGGACACAAGTAGAGAGATAGTTTGGAGAAAAATGTGACTTTTTACCCATTTATGTTTTTGATTTATTGTTATATAACTTTAATTATTATTGTACGGTGATTTTGCTGTTTTTGTTTCTTTTTTGTTTAAATCAAATGCTTAGTGTAAAAAATTTAGTTAATATTTGATTGATTTTTTACTATTTGTTAGATTAGATTGCTATGAATAAAAATACGATACAAATTGTAAACTTATTGTCTTGTTAGCATTATTATTAGGAATTTGGTTTATATGAGTGCCTATACCATTTGCCATGTTTTAATGTTTGCGCCCCTTATCACTTTCAACTCTGGTGGTTGATATATGAGTAAACATAAATTTATATGTTTTGGTCACTTGCTGTTTGTCCGCTGCGGAGAGAACTTGTCTTGTGCTGAAAATAACACCAAAAGTAAGATGCATGTTTTTGATTTTAATAATTTATGAATAGTTATGAACATGTGTTTATGATTGAAATTTATGATTTATTTCATTCAAAGTTCGCCCCTACATTGACAAAGGATTAAACAGGAAAAGGTTTACGATGCAGTCAGACGGCGGTGGTGAATCAGTGAAACAATTACCCAATAATTCAAATACACGTGGGGCAAAAGATACAGAAACAACATCAGCAGCGTCCACCTCAATGACGGAACATGAGTATCAAGAGAAGCCATCAACAGACGATCATTATAAACGTAACAGCAAAAATGATTCATTGAGTGGTTTGGAGCCAGAAAATTATGAAGATGGTTTTATGATGAAGAAGACGGAAAAGTGGGTTGAATCTCAAACTGGAGTGAACAAAAAATTTAAATATGTTCGTCGTTACAATTGTCCAATCTGTAATGCAACATTCCGTCGGAAACAGTTGGCAAAATTTTGTAGAGCAATATGTTGGGACAAGAAACAAAACGGCACTGTGCGATTGTGGGAAGGGTAGCAACATATATATATATATATATATATATGAAATTAGTTCAACCGGTCAGTCAATGAAACTAGTTAATTTAACTTTTAGAAAACATAATAAAAAAATATAAAAATCTTAATGTTTATGACTATTTATGATTTGAGAAAGTCCTGTGGTGAAGATTTAATGTAGAGTATAATTGATTGATTAATGAATAAGAGATTGTTAAAAAAAATTAAATGATAATTCAAAGACATTGTTAAAAAAAATTTAAATGATAATTCAAAGACATTGTTAAAAAAAATTTAAATGATAATTCAAAGACATTGTTAAAAAAAATTTAAATGATAATTCAAAGACATTGGTATTTTTTAAGAAATAAAATAAATTTATGATAAATTACATGGAATTGCTAGTAAAGTTTATTCATCAGTCATTAATTTCATTACAAAACAAAGCTTAAACTACATATTAACCTAAATCATTAAAACAAAATGAACCGGAATTCTACAACCTAACTTTAAACATTCATGTTCCTTGCTAAAACATGCAAATTAATTATAATCATGTACATACTATGTTACGTTACTGGATTGTGATTTGTCAAGTGAGATTTACAAAATACGGGGCATAAAATAATTTCGATAAAATAATCAATTTACATAACAGATTCATACTTATATATTACAATGTTTAAAAAAAAATATTTGAATGTGCTTGACTACTGGTCATCAATTAAATCCTCGTCCGAGGTCGTCAATACTTCGGGTAATGAAATGTCGGATTCGTTATCGCTCCCAATAGGAGCCAAGAGCTTGTCCTCTTCTTCAGCTGTGTGAGAGACCACACCCAATTCAACAATATTTCCCTTTTTTTTCATGCGCGGCTGGGATGATGCATTACCCTCTTCATCGCTTTCACTTGAGTGTTCTCTCTTTAGGGCTTTCTTTGACAACTTCTATTATTGGGGATCATAAATTATGCATAGTAAATATGTTATAAATTTGAAGTAAACTTTGACTTGCTCAAGTAGTTTTCTTGTCATTACTTTTGAGTTTGTAGGGGAGTTGTTGTTGTTGATATTACTCTTGATCTGGACTTTGGTGTCACCGGAAGGATTGTCACACGACTTCTTGTGGTGTAAATACAACAAACAAATAAATGTTTCAGACAGAGTTTTATTTATGTTTTATGGTAAGTCGTATTTGTACATTTTGTTTTATGGTTAATACACTTACATTCAGTTGTTCATGACCACATTGCTCAGATTTAGAAGGCGCTGTAGATTGTTGTTCGGAATCGGATCCGTCTGAGGATGAACATGATAAAATTAAATCCTCAAAGTTTATTTCCTCTGTTGTTGGGACCTCTGCAGGAGATTTCATAGTTCCACGATCTTGAGGTTCGGTCACCACCAACGGTGACGACGACAACAACGCAGAACCAGTGGAAGGTATTAAATTGTCCTCAATTTTTTTAGGTTCATCATTATCTTTCAAAGGCATCTCCTATTTTTGTTTACGTTTTGTAGATAATATGTGACAACAAAATAACCAATAATATGTGACATGCAGAAAAAATCATAATAAGACATAAAAACTTAACAATAATAATCCAATATTATTTGGTTAATGGATAGATGCATACCTTTTTTTGTGGTTTGGCGGTGGTTGTGCTACGTGACACGTCACTGAAAATGTTTGGTTGAGGTGAAAAGGGTTTTGAGTAAAACTTATCAACCGGGATACCATCACCAGGGGACCATTTATTTCCGGCACTCTTCACTGGAGCTCCTGTACCTGTAGTCCCCTGTACCCCAAACTTTAAAAGATAATAAAACAATAATCATGGCATTTTCAGGGGAATTGGCAATGAAAAGCTTTTGCATTTTTGTTTTCATTTGCTAACCTTTCCAATCGGCATTACTGAGCCTGTTTGACGAGGGATCGTAGTTTTTTTTGAACAGTGGGCAACTGGTTCACCCTCCTGATGTATATAAGGTATATCCGTGCGATTTCGTCCCACAACATTTCCTGGTAGCAATATCATCTTTGCTCCTAATAATAGGGTTTTGAGGTCGATTACCTGAGACAATTGTGTGGATTAGTATTCCAGCATAGAATTGTGCCTTACAACGTGATTTAAATAATTTATGATTTGATAAACTCTTATTACGGTTGACAATGGATTTGAGAGCAAATTGTTGCCCCTAGCCACGTTCACCTCGAAAGCCCCCATAATGCCGCGAATGAGATACATGAAATGATACTGGTTATCTCCTGGTAAAGTGTCTATCCATTCCTTCACAAATGAAACAAATATACTAATGGTAACTAATACCAATAAATATTAAGCAAATGTTGGTTACATAACAACAATGTGGTTTACTTTAAGGAGTTTGTCGACTGAGATGTCTGAAAGAAACATGGCACTCGAGTCGAGATAACTTTCATATGGCGGAAAATAATCAGAAGCTCCTTCCCCAGCGGCTGGACGTCCACCGGATTGCTCTAATGACTAATTCAAAGGAGATGCAAACATAATAAAATGGTTGGGTTTAGATTAGATGTGATCCGCCTAATGTGATTAGATTGAAATGTGGTTACGTTGGGTTTGTTTAGTCTTGAATAATAAGAAACACTTTACTTGCATAATCTGTTCTATGAACACTTCTTCATGGGGTCTGAGACGGGTTGTGTTGTGGTAACTGCTTCCCGAGGGTACATTTCTGGCCCCACTATACTTTTCACTGCTTCCAGATGAGGAATCGACACATCTAACCTCCCTACTTGGTGGGTCTGTGCTCGGTGGTGGGTGGATAGTTTGGCGGTTGACAGCTGGAGCGTCCCTACTTGGTGGGTCTGTGCTCTGTGTTGGGTGGACAGTTTGGCGGTCGACAGCTGGAGCGTCCCCGCGTTTTCCGTCACCAGGTGTTGCTTTTGTAGCTAATGTTTTCTCTGTTGGTGCACCTGCACCTTGTCCATCTGAGTTGTCCATATCCTAGAACCTGCACAAGTTCGTTTATGATTTTGTGTTTGGGTTGAGTGACGCTGATTTTTGATAAATTGACTTTGTATATATACCCTTTTCACTAATTTATTGTGTAATGTCAAATACAAACCAAAATTTATTCATAAACGTATTAGTCTATGGGAGAGCAGTGGAGCGCGACTAGGTATATGACTTGTCTTGAAGCGGGCTACTTCTCCACTGAGAGCGTGAATCTGTTCGAACGAACCTTTATATGCCATATAACTTGCCATAACCAGCTGTTAATACATATGTATTTGGAGCAACTTTTTATGTATGATTGTTTATGACTAATTGTGATAAATTAGTATTCGTCTTAACGAATGTTATTATTATACACTCTATGGTGACATTATATATTTATGTAAAAGTCACATCATACACAAAAGTATGCTCATTCAATCGGTATACTTTGAAGGACACGGACGCGTGTGTGGCAAAAGTTGTGATTTCAATTTGTTTTTGATTAAATTGAACATTTAAAAATCTTTGATAAATCACTAAAACAAATTGAAATGGATTCAAATTCTGGGACACATGTAAGGTTTTACACAACAACATAAAAAAACAAATTATTTTGTACTTTTTATCATTAAGGCATTGTATTCATAAATTCATTCATAAATATGACTTTTATATTTCCAGTGTGCCGTTCTCAAGTGGGCGTCGGGTGCGTCTCAATATGATCGATTGCTGTTCATTGAAAGACTATTGATGACGTGTGATGAAGAGGAAGTGAGAGCAGTCAAGCTTTTTTTGGCTTGTAGACAGAAACAAAGATGCAACGTACAACAATTTACGTTGAATACTGACGAGTCGAGACGTTACTGGTTTCGGACTTGGAACAAAAAGGATATTTGTTCTATGGACTGCGAAATGGTTACATTGCAAAAAAAAGAACCGGGTGAGTCAATCATAAACTAATAAATTTCATAAAAAAAATAAATAATCTTTACTACTCACTATACAAAATTGATACAAAACAGGACAAAAAAAGCACACTCAAGTGGCGGCAACTGTAGCTGTACGCGATTTTTATGGTAAAGAAATATATTCGGCTACCATTTTTCACGCCCCGCACACCTTTAAAGTAAATGTGAATACCCATCGTGTCACCGGATTCGACGTAAACTCTCTCAATAAAAGAAATGCAAAGCACATTGGCATTGTGAAGCAGGAACTGGAAGAGATTTTCACTGGAAAGCTTGTTGTTACAGTGGGAGGGGAGTGTGATTTTAGAGCATTGGGTTTGCGCAGCACTGATTTTAACCACTTTGACCTTCAGTGGTATTGGAAGGAAAATGTAACAAATGTGAACGGTATCGAAGTGGAGGAAAAAATATCTCTCCGTAGGATTTACCATTACTACTATAAGGATGATTTGCTGAGTGGTATCCACACAGCTTCAAGGGACGCGAAAGCCACCATCAAAATATTCCGAGAAATATACATCAAACTTTGTGTTGATAAAAAAATGTACACACAAAGTTACCACAAAGCTTTTGTTTACTTTCCAAAAATGTAAACATTGAATAATTAAACTAAATAACAATTGTTAAACACACACACGCACTTTGTTAGCACTTTGTTTGTAGGTTGTTACATACATATATATTAAATACTTGTTCATTCTCAATTCATCCTCTGAAGAACGCAGACGCGTGTCTAGTAGTGCTACAAAAAGAGTTTTATCATTTCAAAAGTGTTATATGGTAGGGTTTGAAATTGAGTCCATTCTTTCAAAAAAAAAGTACACAAGCGTAAATCAAAGTGAGTAGTTTGTT
>JAHZNC010005012.1:0-38204 GCA_027744095.1 Zhuqinia jingwanae | reverse complement strand
CTACACATAAATGATTGAAGGGATACTTACATCTCTTCAAAACTAAGTAAACTTGTGTTCAAAGTTACAATCTACATACTTGCGTTGTATTTGGAATAATGGTCTGGGTTACTCTCACACATTTTACGGTTTCATTCAACAGCACAAAGGAATATTTTTAGTAGAACATTCCAGACTTCCGCCTTGGTCTCTAGGTTGTCTTCAAAACTTGGTTGACTTTTGAAATGATAATACCCTTCAGTCTAGCTCGGCAATCAAAGTGGAACTACAATTTAATTACGATTTTTAGCGACTAAAATGGCCATGTGTGTGTGATATAAAGTGCATACTAATTACAACTTTTAATTACGGGATAATTACACCTACTATATGTAAATTGATTGATTAGCTGCAAACAAAGTATTATGCTCACGTCATAATATTTTTTATGCTGCGTAATAATCATTAGGTATTGAGTAGTCATAAAAAAGGCTTGTCAAAATACATCCATTTAAATTACGCAGGAATGGTATGCATGTAAGCCATTTAAGGTAGATAGCTGAACAATATATTTTTGTATATTATTATATATTTTTGTATCACGCTGGTTTAATTCCCAGTGGGGAAAATGTCTCAAGACAAGTGAGAAGAATAAAAAAAAGTGAGTAGACTCGGTGTGCGCTCGCGCAGGTGAAATGCATCATGAGCCATCATGAGTCGTCAATTTTTCATTTTGGAACAATAAACTGCATCCCAGCTACTCACTCACTCCCACTTTATAACTTTAAATGATGGAAGGCGTCCCTTATTATTATTTTGCTCGTTCCGTTACTATTATTAGCATTAGCTAACTGCTGTGTAGTACGTAACAATGGGGAGTGTTGTGGTAGGTAATTGCGCGTTCTGCACAGACAAACACAAAATGAGTGTCTGTCTGGGATTCGATTCATTCATTATAAACCTATCAAAATAAATTTTTTGGGGCTCCTTCAATGGTTGGTAGTACCACTCTGCATTCCACTTTTTACTTGCTGAGTTGGATACACTTGACTCAATTTTTTCCTGCTGCCTAGTTCCTTTTCCTATTTAATTTTTGCAAAGTGCCACTTCATGTAACGATGAGAAGATCAAGTTGTTGTGAGGATGGATTGAATGGATGGATGGCGATTGAGTAAACGAAAGATGAAAGAAATGGATTTTCGGAAATCAGGAGAGCAACAGCAGCAGCAAGGAAAATCTAGGCACAGTTAACAGCAAACTGGGAATCTGGTTCCGATTGGGAGCTATCCCCTTGCTTACAGTCACTTTGGACAGCAGAAAATCGAGAACGCCCTACATGGGCCATCCTGAACATAATGATTGTCAGTCTGGTTATGTTATATTGTACCACATATTCTGGCGTCTTTATACTACCGGAATCCTCACTTCTTCCAAGCAGCTAGTCTACCATAATGATAAAAGCCTGGTCATGTGCGTCTTTGGCGGAGGACCTGCCTCAGAGGACAAGTGGATTATGACAGGAAGTTTCATTTATTATATTGGACTTTGCATCTACCTCTGTGGTTGTGTGATATTCCTCACTGCGGTGATCCCCGATAAAAAAAATGCCACTGGGGAAAAAGCGCGCAACATCATCCAAGTCTACCAACTCATGCTTCCCATTCTGCCTGTTGCGTTGCTCGCCAAGTTCTTTTCAAAATTTGACCAGTGCTACTGGAGGAGAGTGTCGAGGAGAGTGAATCGGATGTGGAAGCCCGACCAATCCAATAGAATCATATATCTAAGCACTTTGTCTAGTTTACATATTTACTTGGAAACTGAACAAAGCACATAACTTTTTCGTGTACATGCATAAGTTTTTCAGTATATTAATTCAAAATAAATAAATAAAAGTTGGTACATTATGGCAGCTGGTATTTTTCTTAATAAAAAAATAATTATGGGCCAAATATTGTGCGAAGATCAGTATGCCTGTGCCCCCTAAACGCACAGCAGCACCACCACCACCGAGCAAAAACCAATCCAAATCTAACAGTAAGCCGCTCGTTCGCAGGGCATCTGAAGCAACCATCTTTAAAGCTTTGAATGTTTCTGCTAATGCTAACAAAAAGCTTGCTACAGATAGTAGAAATAAACCAAGTGTCACTCTTTCTGCAACTCAAAAAGCAACTGGCCCTAAAGGTTCTGTAAACCCCACTGCCCCTGCCAACAAAGCTGGTCTCCAAAAAAGCTCTACAGGTAGTGGGACAAAAGCTCCTCCTCCTCCTCCTCCTCCTCCTCCTCCTCCTCCTCCGCTGTTACACGATAGCTATCAACTAGGATTAACGCAGAGTGCTTTGGAACACCATCTGCACAAGGAGCCGGTTCCAATTCAAGCAAAAAATTGGTGCTGCGTTTCTCTGTTACTCTTCACCACACTCACACTTTTCTACACTATGTCAAGTATTTCTGTTGGAGGTGTTGCAAAAAATCCGCTACACGATGAAAATACAACAACAGAAGAGCAGCCCCTGTCTATGCGTTGCGTGGGTGGGGACACAGAAAGCACGGCATCCATCTTCGCCCTCTGCATGAATCCGCTGGGCTGCCTAACTCACTGGTTCGGCTGTCTCTTATTCCAGAGGGCTGCGGACTTAGGACGTCATCGGAATCCCGACTACAGAATAAAGTGCACTCGCTGGTACATTTTCACAATGGCTGGTCCACCGACTGGTATTATTTTAAAATTTCTACTCAAAGTGGAGGAATGCCGGTGGAGTGGTCTTTTCTGGATTTTCATTATTTTTGAGCTGATTGGAACGTTCCTTCTGCTTTTTTGGGGATTCAAGTTGGCCAGGTCGTACATGCAATGGTTGAAGAATCCAGACTTTAGCGATCCAAACGGTCCGGAGGATGAAGATGAGGATGATGATTGGATATCATCAAGATTAGGATCGCCGACTTCAAACATTTCTGTTTCAACTATCCAGCAGAACAGTCGTTCCAGGAGCACAGTTGGGAGTGGAATAAGTTCTACAAGCACAAAAACGATGACTGAAGAGACGGAGGATGATTATTACATGGATAACACCAAACTTTACGGCGTCAAATATTTCTAACCTCAACTAGTCCTATTACATACTGTTGCTCCATTATTGTTTTAAAACATTTCTCCAGTTTCTCTGTTTGTTGTTTCCATTGTTTTCCTATTGCGTGTCCAAAATAAAAATAAACATTTTAACATTTCATTCGAGCTTCTAAAAGGCCCCCTCATTTTTTTATTTGGGATGGAACGAGCATTGTATGAAAAGATAGAGGCAGAATGATAAACAATCAAGTTAGCTCCACTACCACAGTAACTTCCGGTGAAGCTTCCCGCGGAAGACCTGTGACACGGAAGCCGTCGGACAGCACCCGAACGTATAGCCCTCCCCCTTGCAACTGCTGTCACTTACCGCGGAAAAGTTGCGTCCTCGTCTACTGTATCATCGATCTTGTCACAACCATACTCATTTCCATGCCCTATTTTACATTCATTCTCGTCAGCCAAGGACTAACCAAAAAGACTTTGGTAGGCGTAGTAAATGATATGAAAATACTGCCATTTCAACTACCGAGCCCGACAGCTGATGAGAAATCCCCCAGGTTTTGCTTTTTGGTTGACCACCCCTCATTAATCCCCGCAGCAATTCGGTTGGCTGCCCTGATGGTTCACACACTGGGCATTATTCTCTTCATGATAGCTACCTACTCAGCGGGACTCAAAAGCGCTCGCCTCCATTTTGTCAAATGCTACCAGTACTCCCTGTGGGCACCCATCCTCGGCGTAATGTGCATGCTGGGTTTTAAAATGGCCGTCTGCTACAACAACTATATCTACTGGATTTTCGTGTTTGTCGAATTCATCATCAACTATGCATGGGCTACTTTCGGGAACGTAGTCGCCAAGTCCTTTAATGCGTGGTTGGAGGAACCAGAATTAATTACGAGGTTGGACTTGGAGAGAAAAGGGAAAAAGACTTTAACGGTGGATCATCCGGACAGCCCCATCCATCCTTCACAAAGTATTTTAAGAGCTATAACCGAATCTCAGTCTATTAATAATTTCATTGAAACAAATCACATGCGCCAACGGTCACCCTCTCAGCAGTGGCCGCCAAGGCCACCATATCCTCCTGCGCCAGGGCCACCATCATATCCTCCTGCGCCAGGGCCACCATCATATCCTCCTGCGCCCGGAGGGGCACCATCCTCCAACTCCAGGAGGGGCACCATATCCTCCTCCACAACCAAGTCGAACAATAATATAATAATATAGACTTTAATATAATAATAACAGATTTTATTCAAGCTAATATTCAAGCATAGCAGTTTGATAGGTATTTCTGTTTTTATTGTGAGAATACTTTGTTGACCAATAACATGCAAGTTGTGTGGAATTCAAACGTGTGAATTAGTACAAAAAGTAACTTTTTTAGAGAAATTAAAAGCGTTAAATAGCTGATTGTTGAAATCCTTTTTAGAATATTCACTTTCTTTCCCGACCTCCCTTTTTTTCTTGAAGGGAAAGTCTTCACTTTTTATTCAATCGAGCATTCTGATGGTAATAATGATCATTAATGATGAGTCAGTCACAAGTTGCATTTTTTACACATTACAAATAATAATGCCCTTTTGTGAAGCAACCATTTTTGTAAAATAAATAAAAATTGATCTAGTCACAGATTGACGTGTTAGCAGCAAGAGCCATTAAAAATGTGCATACATTGCACTTTTGAACAACATGAAACAGTAGGTAATAAATTGGTGACCTACAAAAATACTGTGAGGATGATGATGATGATGTGATGCTGCTGATGATCAATAAGATTTTGAAATGCACGTGCATTTTGTAATAGACATAATGAGCCATCTACTAGTACATTGAACAAGAGTGCGTTAGCCTTTAAATTGCACAAACAGCGTTAGTTTTTTTTTTCTTCAGAAAAGTGTGTGATAGCATGATGATGATCAAGTGATGTTATTCACTTGTTCCCAAGTTCACTCTCTCAAGTCAAGTGGACTATACTGTAGGTAGATCATCACATCACATGCGTGAAACAAGAATTAGTTCACTCGCCATAATAATAATAATAATATAATCCGTGCGTGCAATAATCAAAGAAAGAGCAAAAGGAGGTGCAGTGCAGTTTCCTTCAGTTCAGTGGACTATATTATTTTGAAAGGGAAAATTTCGAAACCAAATTTCAAGTGTGTGTGTGTGTGTGTGTGTAGTGCAGTGGCACTTGCTACACAAAATAAGAGGACGCGCAGTTGACTGATTGATGACTGTTGACGATCAAGACAGTCGCTTCTTTTTGTGAAATCAAGTCAATGTTTCTTGATATGCATGCATCTTACTTAGCAAACGTTTTACGTTTCCACTTGCACGCAAATTTATTTCATTTTGATACATGTGCCATTTTGATGAGCACACAAGACGATATTGCGCCTAGGTAGATAGTATATAGCGATACATTTATTACTTTAAAAAAGTGTATCATCTTCATCCTTTTTTTCTATTGTGATGACGGGGCAAATAAATGGCGAGAGTATTTACGCTACTGCTGCACTCTACACTGTATTTCATTGTTTCACTCAACTAGTTAAACCCAGATACCATAGGTATGATTTTGCCTGATTTGTAGTGTTGTATATGTGATTGTTTTGCAAAAGTCAAGTAGACAAATGCCATGTCATACTGTTTTTTATACATATTTCTTAAATTGCAAATCAAGCAAGTAATTTGGTAGTGGTGGAGTAGTATACATCCAAGTCTGAGCGTAAAGGTTGCCTCTCAATATTTTAAAATGGTTAATCAAGGGATTACCCAAAAACATAATAAAATGTGTAGTATACACCTCATTGTTATTGTAAGTGTAGTATAAAGGCCATGCGACAATCCATCCATTCATACAGAGATTAACAAGGAGAAGAACATGAAAGCCATTCAAAGATACGCTTCATGGAGTTTTGCTACTAAAACTACTCCACTCCACTATATATGCATAAATATATGCATATACATATGTCTGCAGTTTATAACACACTTGGATATTGTTGGAAAATGGAGACGAGACGTAATTTTTTTTGAAAAAGTAGGCAAGTTGAATATTATGTTGAGACTACAATATTTTGATGTGGTCAATAGCACGTCTTGCTGTAGGTTCCTTCATGTTGCCACTATATGAATTATTCTTAACTGTTACCTGCTAATTTTTTGTATCAGACTATTCCTAATTTCCCTACAATTTTCTTTTAAACTGTAAAATATATTGTTTATGGTACATAACTGCTCCTGCTACAGTAGTAGTAGTAGTATATTTATGTACGATGCGATCCATCTGAGCAAACAAGTAAACCGTGAAAGATTTGATTTTGGTGAGGGGAGAGAGAGAGACAGAGACAGAGAGATCTCATGTTCATCGTCACTACCAGTCGCCATTCATGACTCGAACAAACTGTTCAATAAAATACAAAAAAATACTACCTTTAATAGTATTCCTACACAACTAAATCATTCACATTTTGCTCACACAATTTACCTTATTTTGTATGCATTCATATATGTCCCATGTGATAAAAATCATTTTTTTCATATCACCTTGCTGTATGCTGGAAGCCAATTTACTCTATAATCCAAACCAAATGCCAAAAAATGGTCCACTTGAAATTTAATGTGCAACAACTTGGAGTAAAAATAAATTTATGATTTAAAAAATAATTAATTAATTAACTTTTGTGTTTTTTTGTTTAATTTCAGGAGTTACGGGGGAGCACACACTTGTATAACTTACGATGCAGTTAATAATGCTTACGTTCAAGCTAGAAAATATATAAGTAAGTCACTACCAAATTTTTTACCGCAATTCCATAACTCATAATTAAAATATTGTTCTTTTAGCTCTGCTATCTGCTCGTACCAATTTTTGCTGTTGACATTCAATTTTATTATTATGTTAGCCTTATTGCAATTTCACTGTGTTGACATTGACCACTGTACTGATCAATTGCAACTACTATAATTTAATTATTGCAACACGTGTATATACACAAGTTACTCTCTCTAGAAAAAATGTGCCTGGGGTATACATATACTTTTTTTCATTCAAATGTCAAAATTTCATCTGTCAACTACCCTTTTTTCATCGCATTTTTTAATTTTATCTAAAGTCTGTGCAACTGTATAAGTATACGCGTGCGGTAAACTATAACAATCAATTTCAACAATGGACACATTATTGCTGTATACATTCATTTTTTTTTTATACTTGACGTTTAATTTTTTCTATGCTATTTTAAGGCTACTGTTACTATACTTCGTTGTCATCGTTGTCCGTTTTTTTTCAATTAAATTTATGTTCATATGTCCAATCAACTTTTTTTGATAACATTTGAGATGACAAGAGTTTTTATTTTTGATTTGGATAAGTTTATCAGTTGATGCAATCTGATAAGTTGTTGACAAGTGAATAAAGAATTGAGTGGAACAAAGTAAGAAAATGATCATGACGACGACGACGCCTGCGTGCGCGCGCGCGTCGGTTTTGTTCCTTTCAATTTACTGGGTACATACTACACACACATATATAGAATGGAGCAACTTGATCTGCAAAGAGTGCATCTCTCACACTTTCAAAATAGAATGCAAAATGCAATTGTAAATAATTAAAGTGCATTCCTCCGCATTGCAAATATTAGCAATCAAAAAATATCTACGTGTTTTTAATTTACCTTTTACAAATGACTGCAGCTGTAAAAAAAAGAGTCATTTCTTCTTATTATTATTTAAACATTCTGCCCATCAATAATGCAACGCTTTGTTAATGTGAAAAAAATATTAATGATCTTATTTTAGTAATAATAATTTGAGAGTATAGACGAGTCAAAAGTAGAAAAGAGTAAGTTAAGTTCAGCGCATTGTTGTAAAATAAAAGCGTAGTATGCTCATTTGTTTCGTTGGTGGTCTCTCTCTCTGTAGTGGACTCCTACGTCACTATATACATACTACTGACTGCAACGTCTTGTCCTGGCCTTTTTGTTCGCTTGCAGCGTTGCATCAACAACAACGCCAAACTGTGATGCAATCATAATAACTTGATTCATTCAAGTCAGTAGTAGTAGTAGTATAGTTGTTGGATGGAAAAAGAAGCGTTAATTCACTCTGATTCAAATTTAAAAAAAGTGGATTGTTCAAGAAAAAAAATGGGCATGCCATCATCATATTATATGTGTTATGTTAGCGCCTATATAGCCAACTAATAATTACACATCATTGTATACCTATATGATTATTATAGAGCATAATATATATAAAATAATATATGACTTGTTCACATAATATCTACATATTTTATAAAGGGCCACGACAGTTATGATGTCAACGTCAAATAACATGATCGTCAGCTGGCTCTTCAATAACAATTTATTATTACACTACACTTTTTTTTAATTGCGCTGCATAGTAGTACTTAGTAGTTAGCAGAGAGTACGCTTATTGTTTTGTAATAATAATAAAATATATATGAATGAATGAATGAGTTGAATTGTTATAGTTGTTTGTACTAGTTTCTAATGTGCGTCTATGTATCTGTTGTTAATGTTTTGTATTGTGTCGCACTTGTCTCTGACAGTCCAACTCTGCTTAATTAATTATTGCTTATCAGTGGAAAAAAAATAAAACAATTTTCTATTGTATGGGAGTCCTTCACAACACAAGCTTATCACATCACACAACAACAGCAGGAGGAATTTACTCACAATAATTTTATATTTTTTCTAAACAAATTACATCATGCTCTAGTTTTGGATTGATTATTGCTAATAAATAATAATAATAATAACCTGGTTTGATGATAGACTAGAAAATTGGTGAAAATTACACACATTATTACTATGATTATTATATGGTGAACACTGTTTAATGTCAAATATGATTACATATCATTTGCTTTGCTTTTATCTATTCAATTTATAATAAAACTGAATTAAATATTGATGTATGTATGTTGTTTTGTGATTGCAGGGGTGGTGGAAAGAAAAGAGAGATATCAGAACGAGGAGTTGGCCACTGTTGGAGAACTCCTTCTTGAAGTCTCCCGGATTTTGTCCAGAACGTGAGTTCAACGTATTAAATCCCTCCTCTTTCCTTAGTATTTTTAAGAATATGCTCATGAAAAGCAACCGCTTTAATTTTACAAACACTTTAAAAAATATTTGTTTTACTTTGATTGAGTAAGAACATTGTTTTTCTATAAATTGGTTAAGACACAATGAAAATGATGATGTGTGCTTATCAAGCCGCTCTTTTTCCCAACTTATCAAATAAACATTCATTCACCTTTTCAACTAGTTCCATTTTTCTATCTTTCGTTTTTTTGTTTTGTTTATGTGTCCTTGCACTTGTCCCGTTGAGTCACTTAAAATAATATATATTTGCTGTTCGTGTAACGTGATATGGTCATTATCTTACACGAATTTCATGATCATTTTTAATTATATTGCAATTGTTGAAACTCGTCATGAGGGATGAGAGTGGATCTCATGTGCTAATTTTTATTATTTTTACTATTATGCAATCATGGCACACAGCCATGCACGCAACACTTCATATATTTTTTAAAACAATGCTCAATTTTGATTATAATGGACAGGTATGGATTGTCAGTGGACGAAATCGAGCATGGTCTCCCATTGATTGACACGTCCAAGACGCTGCTCAGAGAGGTCTGTCCCGCTTTCTTGTCCAACGTTCATTGTCAGCCGGGCAAGTACAGACGTTACGATGGTCTCTGCAACAATCTCAAGCATCCAACATGGGGTGCAGTCCAGTCCACATTCGCCAGGTAATAAATAATAACATATATACATACTCACTTTTGATTATACTACATATTAAATCTATTTCTGCAATCCCATTTATTTTGTGTAACATCCTAATAATGCAAACCTAATTAATTAGGATTCTTGTTGTGCTCGTGGGCATTTCAGAGTAGTACTTTGTAAATTGGCATTAAAAAAATCATTGTTTTACTAGTCGACTTTTATTGACTTTTTGAGCTTTCTGTGAGGCAAACTGCTAGACACACATTTAATGACGATAATTATAAATTATAATTTGTGATAGGTAGGTACTTGACGATTTCCCTAATTGCTATTCTCTTTTTTTACTGTTCTAGTGTTGGGCATGCACATTTGTAATACAAATTTTGTGTATAGGTATATATTTGTATTGCCATAATAATCACTCAAGCCAAATAAATGCAAGCAATACATAATTATTATTGTGGTTGGGAGAAGGAGGGACAATATTGGCAATAGAACACTACCCACCATAAAAAATATTCATCCATACAATTTCACTTAATTATTATTACATTAATTCTTATAGAATATACGGTTTTTTAGTTTCTTTCCTTTTTTTGTACTCATTATTATTATAAATTTATAAAACATGCTTTTAAATAATTCTTCCATTCCTTGGGCATTAAATTGTAATAGCCTGTTTACCCTTATACGCAGCTACTTTGTTTGACTCTGTTGGATTGTATGACAATTTGTAATATTAACACAGCCGTGTTATATAGCCATCATTTTTTAATATTTAATATGTAATGTATTTTGACAAGAAATCACATTTCTTCTTTTGGCGATGCGGTGGACAAGCGTGTTAAAAGTTGAAGGGAGCTTTTGTACTTTTCATATATTATTCAACCTGCAAATAATAACAATCTTGTTGGCTAGACGTGACTGGCGTCTGCTCATCTCATGACACTTTGGGAAAAATATTATGCATGATGGACTGCTACATTTTCTCCAATTTTACAACAATCATGCATATTTTCATGCGTCATAATCATAAATGTTGAAATTTCTTATTTTTTTACTGTACCTTACTTATGACTAGAATAGACACTAAATAGAGAGCTCTCTGCTACTTAACATATTATTATTATATTACATAAAAGGTATTTATCATTTTTAGTTCTTATGTGCTACTGTCTGATATGTCATGTGAAACTCAAAATAGATTTCTAATGAAATTAGGGGTACAATAGTAATATGCCACGTTTTTATCTTATTGTATTTAAAGTGCTCCATTTTAATACTTGAAAGCTGTCTCACCCCCATAGAACCTGTACCTTACACAATCTTTACGAACGCGGTGCCTTAATTACTTACCCATTCGTAGAGTTTTCCATTCCATCAATTTGACATGTTTTAAAAGGTTTCTTAATTATTCACTTCAATACCGTCATTCTCATTTAAAATCAGATTTTAGTATATAATCTGCCAAAAAATATTTGGACAGGGATGCAATAGTATTGGGATTGCGTCCCATTATTGTCCAATAATGTGTAATCATAATCATCATCCTTAGTCTTGTTGAATAATATTGTTAATAAAAATAATTGTGTTATGTTGCAGATTGTTGAAACCCGTGTACTCTGATGCAATCTCAGACCCACGTGTCGGCGCTCACGGAGCTTCTCTTCCTCCGCCACGTATTGTGTCGCGTACCATCCATCCTGATGAAGGATATCACGACCATGCTGCTACCATCTTGCTCATCTCATGGGGTCAATTTATGGATCATGATTTGACACTTACCGCCACTCCTTTAGGTACAAACATCAACACATTTACAAAAGCACACATCTTTCTACATATTCCATCATGAAGACGGACAATGAATGAACACGATTTATTTAAAAAAAAAAAATGTATAATTGATTGTTGTGCTGCAGTGTAATGAGGAGGATGATGAAAATCTTGTTATTTTCTTGACAAAATGAGAGATTAATATTTTTGATGGACAGATTTAATTTAATCAGATTTATCTATTGGCCTTTTTTTGTTATGAAATGAGCGTGTCCGCTTGTCGCTTACCGTTAAAATCTTTGTATTATTGTTTGTTGAGCAACAATGCATAGCACAACAAAACAGACTATTACTTTTCTGTTTTCTGCCAAAAGCTTCTTCTTCTTTTTTTCATAACAATCTAAACCATGTTGTCAATGTTGTCATCTTCATCATCACGTTTCTTATACTTTATTTTTTTAAATACAGAAACATGACAAACGGTTCATTTGAAAGAGAAAACGATTTCATTTTTTTATTGCGTGATGTCTTGTATATATTTTTTTGTTCGCCAGTTAAATGAAAGGTGATGACGATATGATGAGAGTTAAAATGTGTTTTAATTTTGTTCGCATGCTTATTTGTGTAGATCCTGTGACGCGTAACGAGCCGGAGGAGTGTTGTCATCGTCCTCCTGAGGCACGAAATCCCTACTGCATTCAGATTGACATTCCTCACGATGACCCATTTTATGGTGTGTATGGAGTGCGTTGCATTGACTTTGTCAGAGGATTCCCAGGCGTTCGTGCCGGATGTCGATTGGGTATGCATGCTATTATATTCCTTCTTACTTTCATACTAACATCTATACCTTAATTGCTAGTATACTTGCGTGATGATCATGTCTTGCACAAAAAAAATACATTAAATATTTTCTCTCTCTCTCTTGACTTGAGCTGACGTACCAGTCTCCTCTTTCACAAAAGTGTCAAAAGAGGCACAAAAACATTTTTTAATTCAAGGTCTTATCAAAACTGTTGAATGTATATGTGTGTGTGTGGTGTAGTGATGGTGGTGCCACATGTCACCCGCATCAAATATGATGACGCTAACGATGTAATAAAAATGTTCTTTTTTTGGCTTGTTATAGGTTCTCGTAACCAATTTAACATTCTCAGTGGAATAATTGATGGTAACACTGTGTACGGTGTGGATGAGAACTTTGCTCGCTCCCTCCGGACTGGCTATGGAGGTTTGCTCAGAATGAACCCAGTTTTTGCCCAGTATGGCCTTCACGATTTGCTTCCGCTCAAGTTGGACATTCCCGATGAGGGCTGTACCAGACCAAACAAGAGCATGTACTGCTTTGATGCTGGGGAAATTCGAGTTAACGAGCAGTTGGTCCTTACCTGCATGCACACACTCATGGCGAGAGAACATAACCGCGTCGTTGCCAAGCTCGGAGAAATTAACCCACATTGGGATGATGAAACTCTCTATCAGGTACATAATATATCATCATCTCAATATTCCTCGATCCAAATCTCTTGTGATTTATTGGGAAATAAATATATCCCATAATGTCAATTATTGTCAATCATTATAGCTATTTAAAGATAGCTATTAGCGCTAAAATGTTGCTTTAATTCAAGTACGACTAGTCCATTCATAAATCTTGTGAATTTTACAATGAAGCCAAATTTGACCAACGCAAATACCTTTTCTTTTTAAATAATTCGTTAAAATATATGAAAATACCATTAGTATTTAAAAAAAAATTTATATTGAAGGATTACCTTCTTCACACAAAGTTTATAGTCACAATAACGGTTGTAATTGAATTTTGTGCAGCCGCTTGTCAATAGGTATATTATAGTGCATTGAAAATAATGATGAATGTGATGTATGATACTTTAATGATGGTGTAAAAAATGTGTTTAACAGGAAGGACGACGAATCGTAGTCGCCGAGATCCAACACATAACATACAACGAATTCCTCCCTCTAGTCCTAGGCAAGGAGGTTATGGCCAAATTCGGACTTCTTTTACAGAAGGAGGTGCGATTACACACAACTTGCAGTCAAAATGCTTGTTAGCAATTTTATCTAATAATAATGTTAATAATGGTAATAATGATGATGGTGCTGGTTCGTAGGGCTACTGGGATGGCTATGATGCGAATGTGAACCCAAGTGTAATTGCTAGCTTTGCCGCTGCTGCCTTCAGATTTGGACACTCCTTGTTGCCCACTAACGTTGAGAGATGGTCAAAGGCTCACAAATTCATTGGTAAGCAATAAAACATCAATTCAGAAGAAAAAGAAAACGTGTGAAGTGGTGCCCCACACACACCTGTTTAACATGTCCTATTTTTAAAATAATAATAATTATGATATGTTATGCGTGTACACACACAGCCTCCCGTGTAAACTTAACGCCAATGATTATTATATTTGGGTGCAAAACTAAAACTCTGTTCTAAGTAGATGCGAGATTTCTCTGAAAATACTTGATGATTTACTGTTGACATTTCATTTCAGTAATCCTCGTGTTCCATGTCGTTCGGGTGTTCTCCTCCACGTTGACCTTACCAAATGGGCTGACTATGGAGGTGGTGCCTTCTCACATCAAAGTCCTGTTCACGTAAGCCAACCATTTTCAAGTCATCTTGCCTTTTCTCTCTAGAGCTCTGCAAAAAAAAATCAGCACGCGTATTCATTACATATTATTATTATTTATAATCGATACTTACTCGACACAATTAAAAAATGCAATAAGCTTTAAAAAGCAATTTGTGTTTTTTCTGCATAAAAAGAAGAAAAAAGTAAATTATTTTGTACAAAAAAAAACAAAAAAACAAACTAAAAATATCACTTTTTACACATGAGCTTTTCTAGCCGTAATATTTAACCTGACACTGACTATTTATGATACACATTTATATTTATTTTTCACAATTTCATATTACACTGTTTATATACATACATTTATACACTGCGTGGGTGGGACTAAAAACTAATCCATTTATAAATTTTAATGAAGTCAAACACTCTGTGTAAATTATATTAACTTTTTCCACTTGCCTCATCCATACACATGCCCTGTGTGTGTGTGTGCTTAAATTATTCTCGAGGCAACAAGCTCGTTTTCGGACTTTCATCTTGAATACCTTTTTCATCTTCTTGTTTCCTTCATCCTTTCTAGTAAAACCGTGTGTTATTCTGCTCACACAAGACAACAAGATTATCCTAATAAACCTGAGCATCACCATCATGAATCTTGATAGTGTCTTCCTCCTCCTTCTCCTCTCGTGTCTTTTCTTTTCAACTTGTTACTTGTTTCAACTGGTATAGATACGGAATGACTTTTTGTAGAAATTTTCCCCAGCTAAATGACTTTTGTACAAAGTGATGATAAAAAAATGTAAAATAAAAGAATATTATGAAGAAAAGAGATATTTTTACCGGTTTTGGGGTGTAATTAATTATTAATATCCAGGTGGCTCCTCCGTCAAACGTTCAAGTTCCAGAATCAGTGGTGGCTAATTTACTGCCTAATCATCAGTCGCTTAGTACTTCTGCCACTTCCTCCTCCCCTCGCGTTGTCCGAACCTTTCACGGAAAGCAGGAAATGGCTTCTCTTTTCGGTGTGAATAGCAATACTGCAGCTACTAATATTCAACACTTTGCCAACAAATAATAATATTCATTTTAACTAACCAATTAATAATTATTATTCTCTACACATTATTATAATTATCATACTTATTATAATACACTCTTTTAACTATATCAACTAACATTATTATTTTTTTACCACTTACTCTCGTGTATAATATTTTATAATTATTATTATAAAACTTTTTTAAACTTTTTCCTTGAGCGTACCATATATACCGACTTGTTCAATAATTTTATTCATTATAGCTATATAATAATTATGTAATTAATTACCTACTACTACTACTATGTTTGTAAATCTTCCAACAAAACCATCTTTACTAACAAAAAAATCCTTTCTTTTTTAAAATACATAATACTATCCTATAATGATAATATGTTCTATACAATATACATATACTAAGCTAATAATATTCTCATAATGTGTCAGGACTAGTTTAATAATTAGATTATAATGAGATAATAAGATGCATATTAGGTGTACAAAACTCTTGGAGCAAAAAACTCTAAAGTTTTTTTCAACCTCCTCCTTCTTTAAAGTTTTTAATATGAGCTCTCATGATGGACTGAGATATATATACTTATATATATAAAAACTCTTGAGCCCAGCTCTATTTTCCCATAGGATAGGTATATAGCTTTCACTTTTTTGAAGTATGTTCTATGGAAAGTGCTACAAGTTGGTAGCGGAAGAAGAGAGGTAGGCTTAATGATAGGAAGATTTTGAAGCACCATTTTAATACAGGTTACCCCTTTTGTTACCTTCACAAAGACGGCAATCTTGTTTTTAAATACCAATAATTAATTATAAAAAATGTCAAATTGAAAACATGTTGCGTATTGTGTACCACCACTACACATTTTTATGACATTAATACCTATGCAGTTGATGCAAACCGTGCACTTGCAACGGTTAAAAAATATATCGCCAAATCTTAAATACAATGATAATAATAATAGGATAGTGTAAATACATTTTTATAGGTTTTTTTAGTTTGAAACTTGAGATTAGTTATCAATCATCTGAGATGCCTCAATTTTATTTTTTTGGCTGATTTTGTTAACTAATTATGTTTTCTGAGGAGAGAAGAAGGCGTTTTAACGTAGTTTTTTTGTGATAAAAAAATAATAAAAAATAAGACGTTTGAAGTCCATCATGTTATGTCAACAACATCATCATCAGGTTTTAATCAAACTGTTATATAATTAATAATATTATTGTGCGTGTGTGTGTAATAATAAGGTGTTTGCGGGTTGTTTATAGTAAAAAGCATTCCGTTGTACACGTTTTGCAGTGAAGAAAAAAAAACGTAGTTACTGAGATTATTACAATTATTAAATATTATCACAATTTTTTTGTACTTTTTTATGTACTTACTCAAAATACTCCATTATAATTGAGTGGTTGAGTTTATTTTGGTAAACAGACTATGAGAAGAATAAGAAAGAAGAAAACCTTTTTTTATTATTGGTGCAAAAAAATAATAATAAAGTGATGATTTTTTAATAAAAATATATAATTACTTACTATGCATAATAGTTTTGTGTGTACGCTTTAAATTTTAAGCAAACTAACATATCGGTATATTATACCAATCTAAAAACCTCACCTCAAGTAACATGTTCTTATGGCATCTTCCTATAATCCCTACTACTACTACTACTGTTACTATATATACTTTCTGTGTATGTTCTTTCTCTTCCGCTCGCTACTCCTCTAAAGAAAGCCAAAAAAAGAAAGATATAAAAAATACATAGAAAAGCGGAAGTGTAAAATTGTGTTCCCTCATTGAGCTCATGTGAAGAAGGTAAGCGTGTCCTTTGGAATCTTCATTTTGTTAATATTGTATATTTAAGTGTACAAGCTTTCTTTTTGTAAATGGAATGTATAATAATATGTTGTAAAACGCCACCAAAAAAAATTACTAACTTGCCTTGCTTGTGGGGTAAAACGGTATCTGCTGCTGCAGGGTGATGGGATGCATGTATATTGTATATGTGGTGTAAATTGTTGTAAAATATTTTTTTTGTACAGCTTTCCCCCGGAAATATAATAATTTGTAAGCACGTGTCGCAAATTTTCCTCCATCATCAATTTCGCATAGTTTTCTCCTGGCTTATTATCTAGTTTAGTGTGTAGTTGGATAGGTAGAGGTAATCTGTGTCAGAGGGTCATCGACCTTTTTTCCACAAGATTCACTGTTTTTTTGTTGAGTATGTGTGTGTCTTGATTGTATGTCTTGTTCCCTTGTCTCTATACTTTCTCTACCTGATGTAGTTCCAGCTTCCTTGTCCATCTCTCTGTGTATATGTGTGTGTGTTTTAAATGTATGGGTTTATATGTATGCTGTCGTTTCTGGCGCTGTTTTGTAATTTTCTTGGCTGCCCAAGTGTTAATTTAATTGCACAATGTCAGCCATGCATGCATCCAAACATATTATGTTTTTACTAATCACCAACCATCCATTTTTGTTCTATCTTTTTCCGGTTTTTGGCCTTTAGGCGGATGCTCTGAGCTTGGGTTCATTCGAGAACGATCCAAGTGTGGGCAAATATGTTAACCAAGATGGTCTGCAGCAGCTGCGACACTATCTGAAAGTGGGTCCATACAAATCCTATCTGAGTGGTCAGTCGAAGAACGCCTTCTTTGGATACCTACGACAAGTAATGAACAAGCGTAAAAGGAATACTGCTGCTGCTCACCAGCAACATGATCATGATCATGAGGGCGCCCAACATGAGCCCCATGATCATCATGATTATGCTGATGACAGTCATGAGAGCCTTAGAACATTAAAAATCGCTGCTGACGCTATGAATAACGCTAAATATAACATAACAAATAACAATAACAACTATAATTTTGATGGTAATCGGAGTAGACGTAAAAGACCGCGTGACATAAAGCTTAATTCTTCTCCTGCTAACTTTTTTCAAGTTGTCACTAACAGCTCCCATTCAATACTCGAGCAACATGTTAACAACTCTCCTTGTCCGCCTACGCAAAATGTGTGCACTAACATCACCACCACCCCTGCATCTTCAATTGAGGATGTTGTTGTTGATGGTGGTGGTCATGATACTGCTCCCGTCCAGCAAGGAGAGCGTGCCAATGTTCTGGGTAAAGTGAGATTTGTAAATTTGAATGCGCCCCTCAGCCATTAACACATAAATGCAATTAACAACAAGAAACATATTATACAAACGTTTTTAGTAAATATTTTGTCTATATTTTGCTTTATCCTTTACTATAGTTGTTAGAGTTTTAGTGAGTAGGGTAGTTAGTAATTTAGAATAAATAATTGCTTTAAAAGTCCAGAAAAAAGTATTCTATTATTTTTTTGTTTTCATAGCCTTCTTCGTTAAATCTGGTATGCTTTCTTAGTTTATTTGAAAAGTAAATTTAGAGATTTAAAAAATATTTTTGGGGCATTTAAAAGAATACAGCTTTCTTTTTTTATCAACTTTTTTATCTAATTTTTTTGTGAACAAAGTAGTTGCTCTTAAAAAAAATTACTCTTAGTTTTTTTTAGCAAGTCAGCAGAAATATAGTTTAATTTTTTTCTCGTATGTTTTAAAAATAAATTCCGTTCGTTTTACAGTAATAGTAAGTGTATCTAAATATATAAATACGTAAAAAAATATAATATATACCAATGCAACAACATACATAATATCTACCTACTCATACTTCAAAATGTATTATATTACTATTGTACCTAAAATATATATATATACATTATTATTCTATCTACTATATATACTTTTACTTTTTAGATAATATACCTACCTACTTATATATATATAAACATATTATATAACATATGCCATGCTAAAAAAAACTATCCATGATTATTGGGTGAAAGTCATTTATATATATATACATAATATAAATATTAAACATTATTATATATAAATGGTGTGTTTGTAAAATATGAAATACATAAAACTGCCTTATTTTTACAACTAATTTGCCAACAAACAAACAAACAAATCTTATGCATTTTCTTATTTATGGATCGGGAAAATCGGGATGGATTTTCGGTTCAACCACTTTCCAAAAAAACAATACAAAACCACACCTTCTCTCATCATAACAACATGAGATATATAATATTATATATTTCTTCTCTGTGTACAAAAATACGTAAATAGCAGAGGTGTATAACCCAAAATACAAAAAGTGTGCCGGGGCAAGTTGGGACTAAAAGTGACAACTTTTTATTCAAATACGGTTTGTATAAAGACCCCCCCAAGCTTTTTTTCTTTAAAATAAAATGATTTTTGACTATTTATTTAATTTTTTTGCTGCTAACGCTGCCCTTTTGCTAAAAAAAATATACAAAAATTATGTATTTTTTAAAGTGAAAAAAATTGGCCACTAAAATTATAAATCTTTACGCATATTTTTTGTGCGAATATTTCTTTTTCTTCGTGTTGATTTCCTACTCTAGATGCTTACGAGAAGACCGGTAACACTAATTCATAGCACGAAAGGGCATGATGCGTCCAACATAGCGAATGTTCACTATACCCCACAACCCGAGCACGATGACCTGCCAGCTCCCGGGGTGGATTTATCTCCTCGCGGATTCCCGAGGGGTGCAGGACTTAAAAGTAAGGGAGGATTTCTAGGAGGAGGCGGTGGAGGAGGATCAGGACCACCACACAAAGCACCAGGTTACGGAATTACATTTACAAAAAAATTTGGTGTAAGAATTCGGCATGCACCTGAGGCAGAGTCCGAAGTTGATAATGAGTCTGATGAAGTTCATCATTGATTAACAGAAAATAGTCCAAAAAATATAACATAATACATAATAATTAATTACTTCGTGCAATGAAATCATAATCACAAAACCTAAATAACTATATTATACCTATTCATCATATATTTCCCTACTGCTATCATACACATCAACACAAAACATTACTACATTTTTACAAGTAAAAAAACAATATATATTTACATAAACAATGCATTTTTTTGTATTATAAAATACTGTTGAACTTAATTTACAGAGTTTGATGATGATGATGAAGATGATGATGATCTGCTGCCATAAGTTCACACACAAACACAAATACACATACAAAAAACCAAAAGACTTGTCAATGCAACATGCAAAAATAAATACATTTATTCCAAAAAAAAATCATTACAAAATCAAGTCATGATATTCATCCCAAACAAAAGCCATACCACCACACTTGCAAAAAGATGACATCAATAATTTACGACATACACACAGCTCCAAAAAAAGACATTAAAAGTTACTATAAAATGTCAAAAGTACATTTTTTGTGAGCCAAAAAAGAAAAGAAAAAGAGTTACATTTTTATATCTATTTTCCCACTTTGTATATTATTATAATATTATTATTATTACTACTCTCCTTTAAAAAAAGACAATTTTTGGAAAAAAAAGTAATAAAAAAATATATATAAATGAATAATACACTGTTCATTCTGCTCACCACAACACTTTCAATTCACGTCAGGCATTTCAGGTACACAAAATATACAACAACATTAAACATTTCACCATCCACACACTAACTTCTTCCTCTTCTTCACTTTCACTTTCCTCATCAACCACATATTATTATGACATCTAAATCTTTTGTACATAATTATTTTTTAAATGCATATAAAACCTTCTTTCCTTCATGTACTTATCTTGAATGGGTATCTTCACAACGCAACGTTATTTTTGTTTTTTAAATATATTTTTGTACAATATTTGTGTTTAAAGTTGAAATATAGGAATCTTAACGGATAATGATAATATTAATTAGATTTTTTAATGCAGGGGCAAATTGATTATTGTTTATCCAATTTGTTAGCTTGTAAAATAAATTGTATCACTTTATGTGTTTACTATGCCTTTTGTAATCTTCTATATAGAAAGCATAGAAAGTAGATTGAATATGTAATTTAGTAGGCTGTTTGTGCAGATGTAGTACATATTATTATGTGCTAGTTTGTGTAGTAGTAGCGAAAGGCGAAAAGGAAAGGTAAGGTGAAAGGATGACTTGTTCTTCTTTTTGTTATGTATAAAATAGTGTCCTACAATGCCCCGTATATATATATCGTCGAAATATTATATTCCTTGTTGATATCACGCGCTCCCCCACTTTCCTTTTCTCAATATTATGTAAGATGTGTAGAATATAAATTACTTTTATTACTATAACCTATCTAGCAGGTAGGTTGTTTATATTAAACCGCTTATATATATCAACAACGCCAACAAAAAACTTGGTGCAATTTTAAAAAAATCTGTAAATTATGATCATTATTTTATTATTTTATGTATTATTTACCTATGTATATTATTATTACTATTATGCTGAATAATTTTATTGTGGAAAGTCAAAACAATAAAATATTTTATCATTATTATTATTATTATTATGAAAAATACATAATAAAGAAAAACGAGTAGTTTAGAGAAAGTAGACCCGCATCTTGTAGTTTTTTTTACTTACTATTATTGTAATTATAATTTATTAGAGTATTCTTTGAATGTGTAGCATGTTGCCCCGTTCTTTTGTCTACTACCAAAAGATGTGCCAAGAAATGGTAGTAGTCAGTCAGGATTCAGGATTAGGATACGACCAACTGACCTGTCTGTATTCCTGTTCTGCTCAAAAATTGTTTGCATGCTCAAGTAAAATAATTGAAGATTGAAATTAGCATTAATTAAAGTTGGTTGTGCATTGTGCGCACATAATCAATTTGCACGTCATGTCTGTCTTCATTATTGTTGGATTGGGTGATAATGTGTGAACGTGGGGGTGCGTGCATGAGCATCATTATTACTTGCAAAAATCTAACAATTAAGTATTAACTGTGTGCTATGCTATGGAATGGAATCTGTGAAAGTATACACCCACTACTACCGTGCAAACACAAAACAATGCACGGGAAAATGAATGGATGGCCTTGTTGGAGTTAAAAAAAGGAGAACCCTCTTTTGTTTCCGTTGTTGGCAGTAGTATTTGGCTCTTTTGTTGTAAATTCGTAGATTTGATAGTCTGGCTTTTGTAAACGGTAAGTATATAAGTAAGTATTACACATATCATATTGGTAAGTATTTTTCATTGTAAATACATTATAAATATAACAAAATTATGTATAACTTTAAATGTGGCGTGCTTAATATTATTGTTGGCGAAATTTGTTGGGGTTGGATGCATGTGGTAATGATGTAACGATAACTTTCAAGTTTCAAAAAATGCGACTTACTTGATGGAATTCGCTTAAACGACACGAATTATTACAGCTTTACTAGAGAAACCGGCTGCGAATATCTGATTATCAACTACGCATTATTCACTTTCTCCCCTTTTACTTTTCCATTTCACGTTAAGTTGTATAATCCGAAAAGAAGGTTTGGTATGTATATCAATTTACCTTTAGCTCACTTTCGTTTAATTCTGTTTTTTTATGCTGAGCTCAGGAATCCGCATAGTTAGCTTTTGCGGTTACTTTTATACTCTCAATCCCAGCTCCCTTTTCCCATTTCCTCTTTCTAAAGTGTTTGCTAATGCATTTCATTGCTTATGTTTTGTTAGACTATCAGAAAAGGTCACATTCAACTCCAGTCTCGTTTCCTCTTATCTACTTTCATCCTTTTCCCTTTCATAATCCACTCAAGTAATTCGCAATTTTACGTGGAACTTGGAAATGTTATCGGATGGGATTCCATACACTCCAGGTATTCATCACCATCATAACAGATATCTACATATAGCATCAATATTTTGGTGATGTGATGATGCTAAATTCCCTTTTCTTGATGATACTTGTTTCGGCTTATTCCTGTTTGTTCAGTCGAAGGACGACACTGACATGACGACATGTTTACCTTTTATCATGTTATCAAGTTAACCACCCAGGATGATACCACCAAAATCCATTTTCTTTTTACACCCCAAAAAAAATCTTTCGCTTTTGACATTTTCAATTTTGTGTACATTGTTGACAAAATATCTGTATTCATATGTACATTATTATTACAATATGTAAGAGTGCTACAACTTTTTAATGTTGACACTTGACTTGCCTATCTTCCTAAAAGAATGAGATGCACTTGACAAGAAGAAAAAAAGAGGGCAGGACAATCAATCATCCTCCAAGATATTTGTTTTGTAAAGAGTTTACCATGTACATTTTTTTGAAATGTTTGCATTATTCCTTTTGTCGTCAGCGCTGAAAATTGTTGTACATTTTATTGAAGCACATTATATGCGTACAAGTAGCGTTATATTGTAAATTTTGTATGGATTTTTGTAGCTGATCTGCGTGCATCTTCCATCATATTTTCATATTACGTATTTACTCTTCTTTTTATCAATTTCGTTTTTGCTTAAATCCCTTTTCTTGTCCTTGAACTGTTCTCCGCACGAATTCTTGTTTTCTGCCAGTCTGTTTTATTTTGTAACCTGTTTCCAACAGAAGTCGGACCTTACATTCCCATCAGTGGACCAAGTGGGCCGCACGGAGCACTACCACAAGCCCCCCCACCAACCAGTCATCATCAGTATTACGATTTCACGGGAACTGCCCAACAGTCCCATTTACCCCAACAAGACTACGGTTCCACAGGTGGGGGCAATACGGCACCTGACTATATGCCAGCAAGACCTCCACCTCCAGACCTTGCACTTGCAGGAGGACCTCCACCACCAGTACTACCTCATCATCACCACCAACCTCATGAGCCACAGCCATCGTATGGGGACACCGCTTACTCTTTCAAAGGACCATTAACAATTTATTACGGTTTCAAACCAGTTGCCACTCCATACGGCAACATTTCACTGGAGAAAAAGGAGTACGGCTCTTCTTTTAGGCGGTATGACGGTAGCACTAGTAGCCATTATAGTAGTCCAAATGCACATGCACCACCTGTTGTAGAACAGCTACCTTCTCTTCCTCCGCCACCTGCATCTGAACAGCATCAACATCACTACCAGCCACAACCACTTGATGTGGTAGCTCATAATAACCTTGTTCCCGAAAATGAAGTGATGGCTGTTGCTCCTCCAAATGTGGGAGTGGGGGTGAATGTAGACATGATTCTTGAACAGTATGACAATAATCGAGCACAATACCCGCAACAGGAAGTACACCACCAGCAGCATCAGCAGCAAGAACAGCCACAACAGCCACCCAACTACTATTCTGACTACAATAACTACAATACTGACAGCAACATAAACAAGAACAACGGCTTTGCATCTAACGCCTTTACGAATAATATTGATCAGAATACGGCTAACGGACTGGGGCACTTTGACAATGGCAATAACGGGATTGATGAGCCTTCTTCCGGTATTTTACCACCTACATCCCAGACTAATGACCAACAACAACCTCCACCCTTCCATGTATCCGGTACAAGTGGTAGTTCGAATGCCTATTATGGAGACTACCCGGATTTCAGTACTGACGAACATACTACAAACAGTAATAATAATAATAATTATAAGACTAATGTTCCGCTCGTGCCCAGCTACTCGACAACGAATTACCTGACTTCTGCTGCTGATGAGGACGACCTTGATCGAAACAGCTACAAAAATGCGCAGTACAGACGTAAACGAGATTTGATGAGCAATGATCAAAATCACGATGATGATGATGATAATAATGAGAGTATTGTAAGGATAATTGGATTGATTGCGTGACAATTTCATTTTTTTATCTTCTTCAAAACTCTTTATTTCATTCGTCATTTCATTTTTCCTTTCAATTTCATTTTTGTTCCGCGTGTTTTCTTCATCTGACCTGCTTGTGCACTGACTCAATCTGACAATTTTTTTGTTGTTAAGAATTCTTGAATTATTCTTGTTTTCTTGCCCTTTCCACTATTCTGTACTTTTTTACCATGTTTTCGCAAGTGTGTTTTATTCTCGTAATTTCATTCGCCAATTTTGTATAAATTTAAGCAATAGCTTAATATTGTACACATTATGATAATTTTGCATTGCCATTTGTACAGGTACAACGTTCAGGAGCAAGAGAGATTCAACGAGATCTTCAAGAGAAAGTAACTGATTTTGAGTACAAGACGAAGACCCTATCCAAACCAAAAGTACACCAACCCCACCACCATGATCATACTGAGAAAAGTAGAAGCAATCATCAAAATGGTAATACCATCATCAATAAAAAATCAATCTCGTTGGAACAGGAGCAACAATCTGGTCCTCGTTATCGTCGAACAATCTCTTGGGATACTTTGAACAAATCGGATTTAAAAATCATTCAGGGAAATAATAATATTGAAGGGGAGCAGCAGAAGCATCCTCCTCATCATTCCTTCAAATCTTTGTCAGAGAAAAGGAAGGGAATAGAGTCAAGTTCCCCATTCCCTTCTTCATCGTCTTCATCATCTCATATTCCTGCTGGAGGGGGATCACTTGGCAAAGCACTGACTAGTGCCATGGGCTTTGTCGTGGGTCTCACTGAAATGGGAGTGTCGGCCCTACGCAATTTCGCTACAAGCGTCAACTCCTTTGCCAATGCAATTAATACTAAGTTAAATGTAGGGAATACCACTAATAGTAGTAATAATACTAGTGGTGATAGCAATGTTTTATTTCTAAATAGTAGTAATATAATAAGTAAAGTAAATAGTGGTAATAGAGTAACGAACACGAGCAGCAAGGCCGAAAAAGTATTAATCCCTCGTAAAGATAAAAGTTTAAGCCCCGGAAAGGGGAAAGAGGGTGGTAGTGGTGGTGAGAGAGAAAGTAGTACAAGCGATGCATTACTACTCCACCAGTTTTTGCAATCCAATCAATTTGTGTTTTCAAACGGAAGTCGGAGAAAAAGTAAGAGTAGCAGGAAAAGTGGGGAAAATGTTGCAGAGAAGAGAAGCAGAGAGAGAGAGAATCGAAAGGTGAAGGCAAACAATAATAATGTAACGAAAGATTGCGATGAGCTTGTCAACTAGTATAACAGTGATAAAATTGATGGTGGTGATGTTGAAGGTAGAGTATGTGCCTTAGAAAAAAGAGGGAGGGAGTAAAAAGGAAAGTTTTTGTTTGTAAAAATAAATTGAGAGCACTCTCAGTCTCTTACTCTTACTTGTTGTACTAATTACTTGAGTAATTATTTTTATTATAAGCATCTACATCCCTATTTACCTTTACTATTATCTGGTTGTTTTTACATTTTTTTGTTGTGTACGAATAAAAGATTCGTTGAATTTTATGACGGTCATTTACGAAGATTGATTGCGCACGTGTCAGGTTAAGGCCAATTGAAATGGAATTCAAGTCATTAGGAATCATTTTTTTGTTTTTAATTTTTTTTCTGCGAATATATGAGTGTCAACGTTAAATGCAATATATATTTTTTTAATTATTTCATAAATATTATATTTTAATATGAAGGTAATTTGGGTAAGATATATAACTTTACCTTACATATTTTCCCCTTTTGTTACTTGTCATTTTTAATTGAGCGTAGTTTAATTAATTTCTACAATATATCGGTGTTGTATTTACAGGCTTATTTATCCTTCGGCTTTTATGTAAATGTTCTTGTTTGTGATTTTGACTGTTGGATGGGATACTTAAACAGATTGGTTGTTTGCTCACCAAATGTTGAGCGGGTGCGAGGAAAAGATTATAATGTGAGCATGTTCATAAACAAAGTGTGTAAACATCCATTTGAATGTCACAATAAAAATGTTTACCTGCATTGTTCATAAAACTGTAATAATAAATATAAGAGTTATATACGATTTTTATTATTATTATTATTATAACTTTGTAAATGTAGTATTAGTTTTACTTATAATTACTATTATGTCATATAATATAACATATTTTCCAGTCAGTATTTATATTACATTCTAATGATAATACAATACCTAAAAGATGTTTGACTTTTTATATTAAACAATTTAATTAATGGATGCCATCAAATGAAAAAAATGTCAGGTAGTAAAATTATGAGTTAGTTGTTGTTTAAAAAAGTATTAACCGAAAATAAAAAGTCCAAATGTGAGTAAGAAAATCCAGATTTCATAATCTACAGTATGACTGGGAAGACATATATAACAAAATATTATTTTAAGGCGCACAAGTAAAACAAATATATAATGGAGATCAGCCATGCATGCATAGTATGCATTGCATACCCTTACCATTCACATGTACAAAAAAAACCATAATCATTTCTTCGTGTCTTTTCCAAAAAGGATGCAATTACTTTTTGTGACAAATTCGCAACCTTTTGCAATTGATTGGAAACACCTCTTGTCATCATGATCCAAACATAATTCTATTCCAGCGCACGATTTTTTTGTCATGTAACCATCATCTTATATCAACTACCACCACCGCCCACGTACGATATACAAATATATTATTATTTCCCTCCACTTGGTCATCAAAATACGTCAATTTTCTAAGAAAAGAGACGAAATCAATGGTAAAGGTACAAATAATTTTATTGTTGATATTTCCATCCAAGAAGCTTGTTGCATGTTCCATAGCCATAAAAATGACAAGAAACTGCTAGTAGTCCACTATAGTTTATCATTCCAACACAACCTTTCATTTGATGGAATAGGAATCCAAGTTGAGGAAGGAGAAGAGAGAAGAGAAGTAGAAGAGCAAAAGAAAGCGGCTTCTCCAGAGCTCATATAAAAAGGTGAACAACTCTATTTCTCAACCATCAATCCATCATCTTCCGCAACAGGAAAAAGAGTGCTGCCGCAGTGAAGGAAAGGTTTATCCAAAACACAGCAAAACATAGCTCGACGTGGACAATTTGAGACATTATTGTTAGAAGAGCAGTACATCGTATCATATTAACCCATTTTACACCTGTCTACTTTCTATACACAAGTTAACTACTACACACCTGCTTTTCGGATATTAATTACTCCTACCAACACATTTTTCGTCATTACCAACGCCATCATTTTATTATTTAAAGGTCAAAATCCGGACGCGACAGTTGAGTCGGAGAAGAGCACCTGCTTCATCCAAACTCGTCTGCGTACTTGAAATTTAAAAAAAGAAGCTATCCACTTCCCGTGGCGTGGCGTGAGTCAAAGTCATTAGCAAATTTGCGCATCACAAAATTTTGCCGTGTTCTGTTCTGTCACCTCTTTCACTCTAGTCGACCTTTTCAGGTAAAAAAAAATAATTGTTATTTTTTCTCTTACCATCTGCTGTTTAGTATTAAATTCATACCTATTCTAAGTTTTATTGGAAAAACATTTATATTTTTATCCCGTGGAGAAAAGGCTTCTTCTTTTGATATTCTGTCTAGAATTGTGGACAGGTCTGTTATCTCTTGCTCAGTGGGAATTCGAGCAGATGCTTGAATGCCTGTTTCACTCTACCGCTGCTATTATTAATCCTAATGCTTTTTTTCAAGCATTCCGAAAAAAATGCAACATGTTTTCTTTTTTTTAAATGATTTTTTCGCACAAAATGTCACGATTAAATCACTATCCAATCCAACAACTGTAGCACAAGTGAATCTCTTTTAATTCAATAAAAAATGTCCATTTTTATAAACAGGTTGTTGTTCCTTTTTATATTTCATATAAAAACAATTTAATGACCACCAGCATGGCATTGCTATCGATGATGAGGAATTATGGATCAACATTATCCACCAGCACTACCACCACATCAAGAGCAAGAGGATCGTCAAGATCATTTGGATCGTCACCATCGTCAGAAGCTGGTTCATTTGAACAAGTAGTGGCAGACGCCACATTTTCATCATCTGGAGGACCAGCAGCAGCTGAAGACACGATGATCATGATGACAAAGAAGAGCCATCAAAGCTATAATGCTCATCATCATCAGCATGATCGTGTTGGCGGAGGAAAAAGAAGTAAAACTGGATTCATGATCATTCCAGCTGCGTACTCCTTTCTTCTTGTGTCTGTGGTTATGGCCATCACACTCTCTGCTTTGATTCAACCAATTCATGCGAATCCAACTTGCATTTTGTAAGAAGGACATAATAATAATGCGGAACGAGAACATTTCTTTCTAAATAAAATAATTTATGAGCGTCTCTCCCCCATTTTAATTATTATGCTTGGATGCAACTATATGTGTGTGGGGTTACCTGAGACTTGACTCAAAAACTCTCATTATTGCTTTCGCTTTTCTTTATTATTATTTTCAATATGCAATTACCAACCAGCATTTTCAAAACACGTGATTTATCTGCATATGCGTTATGTAATTTTGTTTAGAATTAAAAATTAATCCTTTTTATTGGTCATAATATATAGGAATTGTGCACAGTGCGTGAAAATTTATGGGGACTTTTTTGACGGCCACGCCTGCGCCAAAATTTGCATGGAATCCCGGTCCAAGTTTGACTCCTTTGTGGACTGTGCGGATCCAACAACTATTGCGCGATTCTTAAAGTCCTTCTAACATTTCCAGCAACAAATTGAACGAAATTGAGAGCAAGATCGCATGAAAAGTGACAGAACAAAAAGAAGAAATGCATAGTAATTTACTAGTCAAAATGTTATGTAATTTATACATGAACAGTTGAATAAACACCATAATAAATTATCAGAATATTAAATAAAAACTTGAAAAACAAAAATGCTATAATTGTAAGGTTGATTGCTGTAAAGTAATAATTACTATGATCATGAGGCAAAGCGTAATGCACATCACATAATATGACTTGTATAAAATGTTATTACCTATGTAGCATATTATATAACATGCAATAATTGTATTAAAGCTTGAGAGCGGTTTTATCTGACAGATTATGAAATGAAGTTGTATTGATGAATAATAATATATGGTTTTAGTATTTATTGAAATATAGCACTCTTGATTAAAGTTTGTCTTATGATGTATTATTATTCGCTTTTGTTATTTACTTATTTACAACTCATCATTCATTCATTCGTGGCATAGTGGCATATATGCTCAACAATGTTCAACAAGAAGCAACATCATTTTTACTTGGCTTGATCCATTTTATTTGCAAAAATAGATACTTATAATCAAAAATTAAAGTACATACAGTGAGATAAATAGTGAGGGATTGGGCTAGGAATGAGGTTAAAAAACAATATGTATAGTACAATATATAAATTCATGTATAATTAATACTGTATCAGATCTGTATATTATAAAATGCAGGTACTCAGGGCCTTCGTAAGTGTACCACTAATACAAAAAAAGTGAGGTTTATTTCACTTTCCTACTCCAGCTTGGAAATGAAATCTGAAATGGAGTAGTCATCATGGCAGTCCGGGATAAATCTGCCTTTCTGTAGAATGCACGAGTCGGCACATCGCCTCCCCTCAAAGTAGTCTCCGTAGATGCGCTTGCATTGACCACAGTTTTTCAGACAAATCTTCATCCTCGCTTTGGCACTGCAGTTGACGCTCGTGGAGCAAAGCACGAGAAGCATAATTGCCAGAATGAGTGAGATGGAAACCACGCTGGATACAATGGAGCTACCTGAGAGAACACCTCCGCTTCTTCGTCTGTTGCTCCGCTCCTTCTTGGAACATCCATAAAGATACATTATTTTCTTCTCTCACTGTCTGCGTTTGTATAGATGGTTGTTAAACAGACACACAAAACAGCAGCTCTTCTTGCCTTCTTGCTGATCCTTCAAAAATTCGGAAAAAAGTAAATTAAGTCAATTTTTGATGGAACATGCTGTCCAACTGCCTTCAAAGCTAACACAGCGACCAAAATGTTTTCTAACTTTAACGAATGGAGTGTTGTGAATGGAGTGTTGCAAGGCACTCACTCACATCAACTCTGACATTTTCCCCATTTACTACTGTTATTAAGAGTAATAGCCCTTTTGCATCTTTCCATCATCATTTTACGATGTAAATGATAGTATGATGATGAACCTTGAATAACCCACGCAATGCAAACCTGCTCAAGAAAAGAAAGCTTGTTGAACGGTTGAAATTGAAAGCTCAACAACATGTCAACTTTATTTTCATCTACAAAATTTTAATTTATACGCACATCACATACAACAAAACCAGCAAGGTGTCAAAAACAAATTCTGTTTAAAGTATACCATTCACTTGTCTCCATTCATGGGCTTTGCAACTTTGCAATTTCCCTACTGTGTGCGTCATCCTTTTTAAGAAGATATAATGTTGACAACTTATCTACCACACAAACTTAGTCACATAATAATATGTAATATCGAAAGCCTTTGAAAGTGCAAAGTTGATGTATTCTGTCGACCTGTCAGTGATATATATACTATGCTCTCTCTCTCTCTACTATCCCAATGTACTGTGCCATTTGTATGGAGGTACATAGCGTACGACAACAATGCACTATTGTAGTTAAATTTAGTTGCTTCCTTCCGTTCCTACCTATGGTCAATTGAGTACTTGGCGACAATAGTAATAGGGTCAATAAAATCCTTGAACAAATTATTACAATAAGATATATTATTATTCTTATTACGCAAGCTTTGTTCACCTGTGTGGAAGAAGAAGTCAATAAGGTGTTGTTGTTCTAGCGTGCAACTTCTCTGCAAAATTCTCAAGTTGCCCCAAACAAGATAGATGGAATCAAGTCTACTTTTGCGATCACTGATTTATAGTATACAAATGCAGTTGATTTGAAGTTGTAAGTACTTTTGACTTTTCACAAGAAATCACCCTTGGGACTTCCTTCCGTGGAAAAAGTCGCTAAAAAGTATTAATAAGCTTGCGTTCTTGAAACACACACTCTACTCTACACACACAATGCGCACAGCCAGTCACACCACGCACTACAACACACAAAAAAGTGGGACAGGGATGTAAAAAAAAAAGAAATTGTACTTTTGTACTTCTTCTTCTTCTCCTGATTTGTGTACTACTATACTGCTGCTTTACTTGTCAGCTAATTAATTAAGTTAATCAAAAGTGAGTAAATACAAAATAGATAATTGAAGAAGATACTGTTTGGATGATGATGCATTGACACTTTTCCCCTGCTGACTTACTTCCTTATTTGTATTTTTGTGGTGTGAGGATAATGATGACAGACAACTTTTAGTGTAGTGTGTGGCGTGGCATGTTCAAAAACGTAACTAACACTGCTCGGGCCAATGTGGGTGGCATTTTTATACCTACAATATGCCTAATAATAATTTTCTGAGAGAGAGAAAAAAAGGGTGACATTTTTTATCGCATTTCTCCTCTTGTTATCAAGCTAAAATACTACAATAATACATGCAATAATAATCCTTTTGCATCTCAATAATAATTTGTACAGGTTGGCTGAGACAACACAATTTTTTTGAAGCTTGAAAGGGTTAACTGGTTCGATAATACGAAATATGTAATAAAAAAATATGTGACATGGATTTATTCCTTATTTTTTTATACCACTTTACTCATTATTACCATTGTTGTTGTTGTGAGCATTAAAGCAGTTAGCGGCAGTCTCATCCATTTTTTTTGCTACGTGAGGGAGGGAGCTTGGGTGGCAATGACATTGTCTTTCATGAACAATTGATTATCTCTTTTGTTGGAGAATCAAACTTTCCAAACTCTTTGCTTGCTTGCATGTATTGTGCGAATCTACAATGGTCAATGCAGTTTTTATTCAATGACTTTTTTGGAGTCAAAAAGACCTTCATTTATTGCCATACAACCAGCATCATATTCAGGATACCCGTATATTTTTGCTTTATAAATATCAACTATCGGTTTTTTTGTCGTTCCTTATAACCTTGTTTGCATTACTATTTTGCTGCGTCTCCTCTCATTTATTCCATTACACTCAGGTGGTAGTACAGACAACAGGGCACAGACACCAGAGAGATGCATGCATGTTTGTACGTAGCTTTTTTTATTCTTGTGGTATAAAATGTCAGTTAGGAAATCCTTCAGATTCTATTTATAAATTCTGGTTCCTTGTGTGCTCTTCACACAGATTTTATATACGACCGTAAAAAGGGAATCATCGTGCGTCCATCATGCTTGCTGAAAATAATAATAATGAAATAAAAGTAATGTTGAATGTCATAAATTAATTTTATTCTTTAAGGCTTGCCTCACTCACTACCCCCTAGACGTGTAACAATGAGAAGATGACAATCTTGACTGCGAACAACAACAACAAAAAGTAAATTGGTTATGGTNTGCCTCACTCACTACCCCCTAGACGTGTAACAATGAGAAGATGACAATCTTGACTGCGAACAACAACAACAAAAAGTAAATTGGTTATGGTTGTATCGCCATTATGTTTCATGTTTTGATGACCCAGATGATGTGGCTGGATATTCATACATACATAACAATTTATTGTAAATGTAACTTGTCAACTGGTGCAATAAAACAATACTTGCATCAACAAGCAAAGCAGCAGCTTATTACTTTTTTCACATGCTTTTTTGTCATTTGACTGTCCAGGTCTGTGAAAAAATGGACCATAAAATTCGACAGTGTAGTACGATAATAAGTAGCAGAACCCGCAACGATATTTTTAATTTTATGTATCGATGATACACAAAGAAGAACGGTACAGAATGGGCGGTGTAGTGCAGGTATGTAGGTTGTTGCAGTAATTGTACAGGAATGGAGGAGAACCCCTCAAGTACAAATAAAAACAATTTATGCATACAAAAAATTTGTGTAATAATGAATTATTAATATTTTAATTTGAAGTATGTACGTGTCATCCGACTCGTAAGAGTCCTAATGTAACTTATATGCACAATCCCGACTGAACAATCGAACTGGTACATCATTATCAAGATATGATCATTCATTCCAAATTCATAACAGCAACAACAGCCGCATATCACTCATGGCAGAGTTAGCCAATAAATCAAGGAACTATTTGACATGCGGCAACATAACAAAAAAATATATATTTAGGAAGTGATTTGTTTAACATGGAGAATGCATGCAGGAATTTATTTTTGTGTTGGTGGTGGTAGGTAATTCTTCGTTGTTAGAAGTTGAAGACCATTGATCTCTTATATACAGTTGACAGTCAAAATCTTAACGAAACATTCACAAGGATGAAGGAGTTGTTGATTGAGTGCTTGTTTGTGGGCCAATGAAGATACAGAGGAACTTTCCTCTCTGTCCATCATCAAGTTAATATCCTTCAAGGTTGTATGTACGATGATGATGATGATGATACAGAAGTACAATGAGATAACGCAATGATTACATTAAAAATGGCGCACCAAACCCTGCATGTAATATGCATTTCGCAAGTTTATTATTTTGTTTGTAAAGAAGATGATAATGAAAATGAAATGTTACTCTCGTTTTCATTTATTATGTGACTTTCTTCATACTACAATTGACAGCATGTATGCCCAGTAGCACACAGTAACTAATCATATAATAATGTGCATACTAATTACTAATAATAATAATTAGCATATTAAAATATGCTTTTGCTGATAGTCTTTCCTTAAAAATATGGGGTATAGTGCTTAATATGTCGGTAATATGTTTTTTTACAAAAGCAGTGCAATGTACAGCAGTAGGGGTAAGAAATTAAGAATTAAGTTTATTATTGCAGTTGTTGAATTAGTGGAAAAAATAAATGAATGTGATTGGAAAAGAGGACAATATTCAAAGAAAATGGAACATCTTCTACTCTGAACTGGAAGCGGTGGTCTGATTGTTGTCACCTTTTCTTCTCCTTGGTTGAGTTCACTTTTGGGTTGCGAAAAAGGTGAGGTAGATGGGGAATGTTGAGACACGTTGTCTCAAGTGCAGCGCCACACACAGGAAAAGTTGTTGTCATACAGCAGTAACATCCCTACCAGCTAGCCGGCAGCTCCAATTTCCTTGAACTTGGACTCTTTAAAATCTTGCATTGTATTCTTTCCAAGTATTCCTAAAATAAAATTAGTAAAAAACTCACATACACACACCAAAAGTGTAATGTAATGTAAAAACGTAATATAACTTCTTGATTTTTAGCTTTTTTATATATGCTCACTTCTTGGATGGAGGGGTACGCTGTCCAAAAAAAATATATATAATAGGAATACGGTTTATGTGTGTTAACAAATGTGCCTCTCTTTAAATGAGTGTGCGTGACGTGTCGTGTAGTAGCATTAGTAGTGGTCAATTTTTAGTTAATTTTAAGGCAGTAAACATATGATAGGGCAGAAATAATAATATTAACAGCTGATAATATGACAGGATAAGAAGGGTAAACAAAGGTGCACCTTCACTTATTGACAACGCAAAGGTATTTTGAAAATTAATTATAGTGATGCTTATCAATTTTTAAGTTCAATTACCTAGTTTCAAAACAATGAGAAGACAAGTTTTAGTATTTTAGCTAATTTTTATCGTAAATAGTCGAAAAGAGTAATCAGCTCTTTTAAAGGTTTAGAGTTATTGATTTTATTTTAGAGAACGACCCAGTCTGTGCCACCAGCGTAAAAAAGGAGAATTTCAGGGCGTCCTTTGCAAGTAGAAAAAAGGGAAAGTGAATAAGTATTCACATTTGAATTTTTTTCACAGGTTTGGACACACTCGTAACGTTAATTAATTTAAAATGGTAAGATAAAGCCTATTTTAACCAGTTTGATTTACTTGTAATTTTATCAGCTAATCTAATACTGCTTCCATTTGTTTGTTTACCTATAGGATGTGTTTTTAATGATATGCCGGAAGAAGACCACAATTTTTCTAGATGCAAAGGAAGATACGTCTGTTTTAGAACTGAAACGAATGATTGCAGGTATATGGTGCAATTATTACATACAATACAATCATACTTAAATCGCCACTCAATAAAATCTTATTCTTATTTTTTTGCGTTGGCGCAGGAATTTCAAAAATTATGCCAGAAAATCAGCGTCTTTTCAAAGAGTCTAGTGAAATGAACAATGACCGTACGTTGGCAGACTACGGTCTAAACTCGGGGTCAGCGAAACCGCAATGTCCTGCAACAATTGGACTTGCATTTAGGTATGTATTATGGCATACTAATAATGTACAATGAGATTAAACAATTTAACATACGGATTTTGTTGGGTTGACATGATAGAAACGAAAATGGAGACTGGGAAGACTTAGAAATCGCACCTTTATCTCAGCCTCCAGAGCTTCCGGAAGTCATGAGACCGCCGGATGTGGCTCAACCCGACGTTGGTCAATATGTAGCCAAAGATCAATTGGGATAATTTTAAGTGTGTTGTGTATAATAGGAATAATAGTCTTTAAAAGTGTCCATTCTGTAGCTGTAGCTTATTTTTGAATCGGAAAATGCTGAATTAAATAATTAAATATCTGAGCCAGCATGTTTGTAAGACAAGTTCAGTTTGTTTTCTTCAAGCTGAATAAATATGCGACAGCCGAATACACTTTATACTACACCGTACCACAACATTTTCTATTAAATTATGTGATTATTTGTAAACAATAAGTTTGATTTTTCAAGCATGATTTTCGCCTTTCTATAATCTGTACTGTCACTGTATCGAATTATTGATAATCGCTTTCTGAGATGATCCATTTCTAAAATCGGCCATTACCTTATGCTTTATTTTGTCAAATTGTCAATGATGCAAAAATAATATTTTTGCATCATCATATAAATATGCTTATATAACTGTGAGTACTTGATAGTCCCAAATTTTCATTACAATTACCTATATTTGTAAAATTATCATTTTTTTGCGGTATGAGTTAATATTCAACTTTAAATGGTGTTGTTCTAGCTTACCTATTATCTAATAGAATAACGGATTTCTACTCTCGCGCTACAACTTTATTACTACACATGAACAATTTTAAGGAACGTATTTTTTTGGTGTTCTGAATTCCACCACAATTTGATGTTTTTATTATGCGTACTAACTTTGAAATCTCGTTTATTACGCCCGTACACGTTCTGCTATCAAATATGTATCAAAAAGTTTTGTATTCCCCAAAACTGCCTAATTATTTAAGTTTATAAAGTTCAAACACAAGTAAAAGCAACCAAAACGAATAAAATTATTAACAACATAACTGTGTAATTCGTTGAAAATTATTTTACAGAATATTTATTTTATTTAATACAAATTGTACATAATACGGTTCCATGATTAAGTTGACCATCCCAGATGAACTCCGAGATCATACTTGACGTTACACTGATCCTGTACCCCTACCCTCTCCCAATTTTCGAAACTTCACCAACGTGTCGCGTTCGACCTTCGGTCGAACGCTCCGTCCGAGTTTCCTTGGTAATTGTACCAATTCCCCCCTCTCTTCTCCCTCCCCTTTCTTCTTTCTTTTTTTCTTTCGCCGACCACTGAAGGCCTGAACAAAAAGAAATGATGCGTAATGTATCTATGTGTGTGCACCTAATAATAATAAATAAATAAATAAACAAAATTCATAAATTATTTCACCTACCTGTAGCCAGTCCAGCATCCCCAACAACTCCTATTGCCACACCAGGAAAGAAATACTCTTCTCCAGTCTCCTCACCTCACTTTTGCACAATCTCATTTTGTGAAGTTTCGACGCCATAATTTGCTATTTTGTTTCCAAAATTATTTACTTCATCTCTATTTACTTCCAAATCACACAGCATGAAAACAATCTTATGCTTGTTTTCAACTGAGCTTGTGTGATTTGGAAGTAAATAAAAAGTAAGTAAATAATTTCGGAAATCGGAAACTATGTCGAATTACGACCTAAAGGAGATTGTGGCCAAGTTTGGCGAGAAGACTGGAGAAGAGGATTTCTTCCCGGGTGTGGCAACAGGAGTTGTTGGGGGTACAGGCATCACTACAGGTAGGTAGAATAATTTATTAATTTTGTTTATTTATTTATTATTATTAGGTACACACAAGGCGTGCATGAAAATTTGTATCATTTGATCTCTATACGGTAAGGCAGTTTCGATGGAAAATTTCAGGACAAGTCGAGATTCACCTCCAGTGGCAGGATATTCCAGGATCCTCACC
>JAHZNC010005011.1:0-12532 GCA_027744095.1 Zhuqinia jingwanae | reverse complement strand
GTCATTGGTAGCAAGTTTTTATTTGATTGTTTGGCATATTATCTCGTGTTCTTGTGTTTGATGTGGTTTTCATGCGTCGCTTGAGGCACTATTCGTGAAACTAGAGTAGTAGCAGTCTTAGGTAGCCAAAATGCGTACATGCTTATGAGCTTTAATTCTAATCATAATCATTAAATCTTATGCTCCACTAAGAATTAATGGCGATTTTTGAAGATTATGCAACATACATAAAAGGAATTATTACGATTTCTTACAAAAGTTCCTTCCACAAGAATTGTGTACACAAAAAAATACACCAATAATGAGCAAATCAAATACAAAAATAGAAATAACTAGTACATTATAACATCAGCGTTGACTTGTATCTGCTAGCACAAATTTCCACGCACTATAAGAGTAGAAGGGACTATAATTAATCGTTCGTAAAAACCACTTTTTTGTACAACGTATAACAATCGCTCCTTTCGGGAGACATACATTTAATGCAATGGTGTGTGGTTTGGTTAGTGATCGATCACTTTAAAAACTCATTACCCATTAAATGGAAGCCTAATCTAAGCATTGCAAATGGCCTCATAAATCATTATGGTGAAGGTTAGGGAAAGCTAGTCGACGCATGTGGTATTCATTCTTTCATTTTAAATTAGTACAAATATTTCGCTAAATCCAGCCGAAATACAAATGCAATTAGAACGATTTATAAGCTGATTAGATAGGATACAAAGAACAATTTTTTTAATGTTCCAAAAGGCAAATGTGCATTTTCTTGTTCTTAACTTTGGAATCCATGACTGACTGTCAGTCAGTGACTGATTTTGCATTAGATGGGCCTAATGTAATTAGTAATTACGCAATACATTCAAAGCCTTAACTTCCTACAGTTCCGAATCATGAAAGCTAAACATTTAAATCTCCGTTTTTCATTGCAATAGAAAGCACAAAAACTGTTCTTTTTGGAATGTTCTTTTGAGCCTTCTTGGTTTTTACTTATTTGCATAAGAATGATGTTATGCTACATTTTTTTAGAAAGTTTGAATGTTGGGACTCCCAACTTGGGAGTTAGTTAGGATACTCTCTACATGAACTACGCTCTCTCCCTCTCTCCAAGAACAAATACGGGACATCAGTTTTTTAGTAGTGGTGGATGATGGAAAGAAAGAGAATCATTATAAATATTGATCTCCTTTTAGGTTGATCTATCCACAATTCCACAATTATACCATCCTGTCTTGTCCATTGCTACTTTTCCTTCTATCTTGAATTTCATGGTAGCATACGTCGTCGTGAGGGACACAAAGCCGGATTCTTTATACGCGGTCGTGTAGTTTGTGCAATATATGCAATCTTGTATGTCTGTCACAGTCATACACCAGTACAAACATCCTATATATAATATTGGAATATTGTCGGGATTACGTACGGATTATCTATTTGCATTTCGCATACTGTCATATCCACAATCATTATCATTATGCATTGATTATGATATGATGACATTTATAGTTATATATGTTGTATGTGTAGCAATCATGAAAACATCAAGTGGATAAAAAAGTGTTGATTTGAGAAATGTTACTGAATTTTCATGATTTGTGATGATAAAATGATTTATGTTCTTAACTTTGGAATCCATGACTGACTGTCAGTCAGTGACTGATTTTGCATTAGATGGGCCTAATGTAATTAGTAATTACGCAATACATTCAAAGCCTTAACTTCCTACAGTTCCGAATCTATATGAATATGTTGTATGTGTAGCAATCATGAAAACATCAAGTGGATAAAAAAGTGTTGATTTGAGAAATGTTACTGAATTTTCATGATTTGTGATGATAAAATGATTTATGTGTGATTTTAGATTTGTCGAATATCTTTGAGTCATTCTTACCGCAACTGCTGACCTACCCGAATCCCATTGATCCCCTAAATGGAGACGCAGCCGCCATGTACCTCCATAAACCTGAAGAATACAAGAAGAAAGTCACAGGTACGAATAATATATTATTAGAAATTTCCATTTTATCAAGTAAACAAATACAAGCAAATATGATCACTCCCAATTCGTAGATTGCATGCAATGCAACCCAACTTTATAATTTGCAAGGCAATTCGCTGCTCTCTTGTGTGTGTATTTATGTTGGCACGATTTCAAAATGATGCTGCTGATATATTCCAAATGTTTGGCACGATATTTATACATTGACGCTACTGTTGAATCTTTTCCCCTAGAATACGTTCGCAAGTACGCCACAGAAGATGCACTTCGGGAACAAGAAAAAGAGACATCAGAGAAGCAGAACCAGACGTCCTCCGCCAATAACAATAATCTCTCATCCGATTCCGAGAGCTCCATGTCGGACTTTAGTGAAGACGAAGCGCGTGATATGGAGCTATAGTATTTAGTTTTCAGTTCTGAAGCGGGGCTACAAATTTATTCAAAATATTATTATTATGTAGTTTTAGGGCTAGCTGCATCAGTTGGCATGTGAAAAACAACTCTGAAATGAAAGAGAACAACAAGTGTAGGTGTAAAATGAAGCTGGTGAAAGGTTATTTTTAAAATTCAAAGGTAAAGTACTGCATAATTAAATGCAAAGATTGGTATCATTATTGCAGTTTCTTGTTGTTTGAAATTAGTTCATTTTATTTACACAGAATTCCTTTAAAGATAGGCTTTTTGTCTACATAGAATAGGTCAGCGATTAGAAAAAACTTATTCGGAATTTTAAATCACAGTATCAATAATAAACGTTAGCTGTTATCAAAATAACTTGATAATAACTCTATATTATTACAAAATGCATGCCAAAGTTTTCATAAAATACATTAAGTTTATGTTATAAACCTCCGTTTTCATATAAAGCTCACAAGCCGCAATCGTGATTTTAACTCAATCACCACAAGGCCACCAGCTTCATTTGCAGTTTGTCAAACTTCCTACCACTTCTAATTTTTCACATGCCAAAGTGAAGGTCCTAGTCTTGAAAGCTCTCATTTTTTGTCATTAGTGTATAGTCTCATTACTTAATCGTAAACATAGAAAATATTACTATTACAACTTCGGCATTGATTTTTCTCTATGAATTAACTTATAAATGTGTTTCATATATTTAGGAGTTACATACTACAAAAGTATGGAAAGTCGCCTTTTAACACCTTCAATCAAGAAAAAGTACATTACGTAAGTAAATCTCAAAAACCATAAAACGCCTGAGGAACTGACGATGATGAGAGTAATACCTTATTAGAGACATCAACCGAAAATACAATTTAAATGATAAGCATAAAAGTACATGCTAAAAATTAATTACTTTGATGTATTCATCTGTTTCAAGATATAAAAAAGTCAACTTACTTCTTCTACTAGGTGATGATTTTAATCGTATTTAAGATTGCTGCTATCGCTATATCATTATTATTCTGTGAAGAATATTTTCATTTCGTAAATCGTATCGAGTATGTCGTATTCAAAAAAAAACTTTGCCAAATCAAGTTGATCTATAACGAGTACTATACTTATAATCATGATGAAATTGTGTATGAATTAATATTATTCGCGGGTGTCTTAGTTAAATGCAGATAATGTTCGCTGTGTAATAATATTATAATCAATTAGTTTCGTTTATTGTTGTGTTAATCAAGCGGTAGAAATGTATTACAAGTCGTTAAAATATATTTTGCAGAAAATGAAAGGGGCTACTGAAACAACACAAGTTACATAGATAATTATTTTATCATTACACTAGCCAATACGGTGATGCATTTACCTGTTGTTATGTGAAAAAAAGAAGAGATATTACATGATAATCTGCTGTAGTAACGTACATATACATATATATCCAATATATATACATACATATAATAATATACACAATATAAAAAATATATAAATGTGATCTTCATCTTCAAACAAGTAAAGTTACAGAATTTTTAATTTTTCATACACCATGAAAATACGTATAATATGTAGCTTCCTGATTGCTGTGTTACTAAAAATTATGCTACAAAAGAAAAATATCGTTATTTGATATACATAATACATACACTGCTTAAATCGAGTTGCGTATACTTTTCTTCTTCTTTTGTATTGAATTAAATAAAAATAATAATTAATGGTTACTGATTTAGTTGTCTCTTTTGGTCATGTTTCACTGTATGTAAGATGTAAAATGCAATATTATCATTTTTTTTCTATTTTATTCTGGTTACTACTATATATACATACATGTTTTGTTGATTTTTTGTAATACATTTAGTATTGTCGTAAGTAAATAGTTATTACAACTTTGAGATTAACATAGGTTGCTGGAAAGGAAAACACAAGCGATCAAGTTGCTGGTTAAAAACCAAAATGAGAGAACACGCTTAAAATGAACCGTACGTATATTTGAATTATTGTATGAATTACCTAAAACCGAAACTTGAGGAACTTGTTGTACTAAAGCTAACTAAAAGCGTAGACGGTAAAGAAGTTATTAAATGGTCTCTGCCAAAAGTAATGATATTGGTTACTTGTATGTCAGTTAAAGTGAAATTGTTTTGTGGAACAAGTTAAGTTTTATTGTTCAGAAAAATCATGGTCTCAATCTCTTTTTAAGTCTTTTTGATCACCCCACCCTCTAACCTTCTATTACTCAGGTTACTAGGGGAAACGTCATTTAACATCGAATGATGGCCAGTAAAGTACATCATTCTGAACGCAAATATGGTAATTTAAACCATCGTATTTATTAAATATGAATCAAAATTTTGTGAAACTTAACTTGCTCACTTAAAACATTTCAGTCTCGTCAATTCAGTCAACAAACGTTTGTTTCAACTGTTGGGAATGAAGGAAATAAAAGGCATATTATTTTTAGCTTGTTGTAAACATTGTACATTGCAATATATAGCGTTGATTTTAAAATCTGTGAAAATATAATGCAGAAGGTATAGATTGTGTAGGTGGTTGCCATGGTGATGTGGTTAATGATATGGCTTTAGTTCGTGTATTCATTGGAGTGGATGTTTGTAATATTAAACGCACGTCGAGTTTGGATCGAAAGCATCTATTTTACAGGTCGCAGGATGGCAATGTGTGTGAGGTGTGTGGAAAATGGTTTCGAAATGGCTGTAAATAAAATGGTTCTCGAAAAGAAGTGAAACCGGCTTTTAACCATTAAATTTCTAATGTTTATGGGCTCAGTAGAATGAAATATTAAACCAAATCACTTGAAATGAAAATTTGTAAATATGGTGAAGTATATATTGTAGATAGAACTGTAGTCCACTGGATATACATATTATATGGGTTGGTTGGTTACACGAAAATTGTACACTAAACGAAAACGTAATTTAGCAACAACAGAAACGAGGCAAGGAGTACCGTTGCTTTCTCTTTGTGAATTGAGATGGGCGGTGATAGAAATGTATGAGTGTGGTCGTTACGCCTCTAAAGTATCGTTAGAACGTAGAAAGCTGTCAGACAAAATTCATGAAATTGCTGAAATAATATAAGTAGAGTAACCCTTAAGAGGATTTTGAAACAAAAATTATTTACTCACATAAATAATCTGTAACTTCAAATTAAACATGTATACTTTGAACTTGAGGCCACCGGCCACACGAGCTGAAAGTGTGACGACTAAAATCAGAACTTGCGCAGGAAATTTCAAGTATCGAATGAAAAAAATATAATCTTGCTTTATAGATTTGTCGGAAGAGGAATGCGTAACAAGCTTTAACAAAGAAGCAAACCAACGTTGAACGTATTGTACGTGTATGTATAAAGTTGTCGTAAAAATGATGCTTTGGGAGCTGTTTCGATTGTTTCATTTAAGATTTTAGGATTATAATAATTATTATTATTATTATTGAATGTTATGTCAACAATTTAATTGTGTTATATTTGTTTTTTCACTTTATCGATTTTTGTATTAAAAAAATTCTTTCGTATCGTTTTGTAACAATATAGTAAGTAAGTGTTTCCAGACAAACCTCAAGTGCTTGTTTCACCTGAACTGTCTTAGTCATAACGTAATTAATTATATATTCATTAATACTTAAAAACGCGTTAAAGGTGAATTTGGTATGATGTGAATTCCTAATTGGCTCGTTCTAATTGCTTTCATAATATGGATTTACGTGCCACCCCCTTTTCTGTACTTTTTAAAGTATGCAATCCTGCATACGTTAACTTTAGCATCCAAATTTAATTCAAGAATGAATCGAAATGTTAATTTTCGGGTACATTTTACTCATTTTGTAATTCAAGTTGTTTGTAATATGTAGTACCTATATCGTTTGTTACGGTTAACAATATTTTTTTAGTCCAGAAAACAATTTTTTCTATCATTAATGTCTTTTGGAATGTTGTGTGTTGGATTCCTTGTAAAAGTTCTATAAATTTCACGGTCGTCATTCTTCTACATATACGTTTTACTAGTATACTATAATAGTTGTTTAATCGTAAATATCAATCCGTTAGCTTAGAATATGTATATACGTTTGTTAAGATAGTTAATGTTCAAATTGGTTTGTGTGTATATCATATATACAATGGTCATTTTATTATTATTAAATGTACATGCTTTTAAAAGATATATGAAATATATCGACTTTCTGTATACATGAATGCACTATATTTAAAACATAAATATCTTTATAAATAATAATAATGAAATGTTTTTGAACGTCGTTGCGCATTGATTTATTATCACTTATTATAATAAATATACATATATATATATATATATTATATAGGTATGAATACAATTTATCATCATATGCGTTTTTATGATGAATAATAAAAAGTGGAATATACTTTATGAAAACATTATTACACATATAACATTAATAACAATGAAAACATGTAAAGGTTAGAATAAATAATACGATTTTAGGAAGAAAAAAAGGTTGTTGAAAATGAAATTTTATTTTTGCATGAAATTTCATTTTTTTTTACTACAAAATCTTTCATACAATAAGCATACAAGTACGAATAAGTATTTTTCTGTACCAAAAAGTACACTTAATCATTATTGGTGTTATCACATGTCGCCTATTTTATTCTTCAGGCTATACCCTTGCGACGCAGCCAAATTAAGGTTCGATAAATTAGAAGTCGTGTCTGGATGCATCATATCAAGCGACACACTGACTAGAGAGTTTGCTGTACTCAAAATTTTGGCACTTCCTAAGCACACATCCCCCTTGTAAAATACCGCTTGCTGACCCGGGGTTATTGCTCGTGCTGGTATTGATAAGAACACACTAAAAAGTCTATTTTCAATATTGCTTTCATTGAGCATTGAAACTGAACATGGTATTGTCCATTCGGTGTGTTGAAACTTGAACATACAATTGAAAGACATCCCGGGCTGTAATTGCGGCTTGTATGATATCCAATTCGGTGTTGATATGAAAATACGGTTACTATACAGGGACGGATGATCCCTGCCCAAGCCTGCGTAAATAACTTGTGTATTTGCATCACGTCGACAAACATAATATGCGTGAGCATAACCAGTAATCTTGCATCGTTGTCCCAGTGTAAAATGATGAACTCCATTATGTTGCCCGACAACTTTCCCGGAATCGACGTCTATGAATACACCAGGCCTATCCTCAACGTATTTTGAAATAAAGTCAGGAAATCGTCGATTTCCGATAAAACAGATACCCACACTGTCTCGTTTCTTTGATATTCTATCCATGCCAATCTCGCGGGCCATTTTTCGCACATGATATTTATACAGGGATCCAAGTGGAAACATTGTTCTTTGAAGAGCTTGCTGTCCGATATCACTGAGGAATAAAGTTTGATCCTTCGTACCGTCAACTGCTCGTTGCAAGTGTGCCAGTTTGCCCTCCTCCAAGAAATAATATTTTTCCAACAAATTTCCAAACGAACTTTGACGTTTTATTCCATTTAGGATAACCATTTTGGTGCCGAACTATATTTCACACAGTCCACAACGATGGTGTAGACACACTTTCTGGCAGCAATGATTAACATCACTTGAGTCCGAGTTTCTACAGTTTCTAGATGACTGGGTAGCACGCAGCGCAGAAAACAGGGAAATTACTGTAACGTAGTGATCTCAGATCACTGATGTGAGGTAATGGCTTTATTGAATTTATTGGGAATATTTGCAACGACTACGAACATAGATCGGAGAAAAATTATTTTTGAAACATCAAACTTCAACATGTCTATACTAAAAACGTGTTTTGCCGTGGTTCGCGGTGAAATAAATAAACATTGTATATCTACTTATAAAATGCGGCCAAGAGGATACATTTTTAGTTGGCTGAGAGTTGCGTTGCGAGTACCAAGGATCAACCAAAATCATCTGACATTTATTGCATTTTGTCTGCTTTGCTGAAAAACCACACGTAAATCCTCAGTAATATACTTTTCCCATGTATGCCCATACTGATGTAGATAGACGTTGATGTTGCAAGTATTGTTTGAAAATAATTCTTGAAAAGTTTTCGACAGTTCTGGATTTAATTTTGAAATTTGAAACACTCGTGTCGTGGATTTCACATTGAAAGATGGTTAAAAGCGTGTTATTCATTTGTTTAGGTGAGTGTATTTATGTATAAAAAAAAGTAGCCACCTACTTGGATTTAAAAATTTCCCATGGTTATGTTGTAGCATCAACATGAATAAAAAAATATTTTAAAAATTCGCGACTCTAGGTAACATTTGTCGTTCACCCATGGCACATGCCGTATTTGAACAACTGTTGAAAGAGAAGGACGTGCAATCTGAATGGGAAGTGGACTCGGCTGCGATTGGATCTTGGCATGTTGGAAATCAACCTGATCGAAGGGCACTTAAGGTGATGAGGGAGAAAGGAATTACGTTTTCGCATGCGGTTAGACAGGTAAGTAGACAGTAATTGAAGTATTTGGTTTACAATTTTAAAAGGTTGCTGGATCTTATCAAAGAAATCTGTGTTTTAGGTGCAGTCTAAAGATTTCACTCATTACGATTACATTTTTGGAATGGATAACGAAAACATTCGGTCTTTAAAGTCCATGGCGCCGAAAGATTCTAAAGCAAAAATTGAGTTGCTAGGAAGCTATGACCCTGAAAACATCCTCATTATTCGAGATCCTTACTATGTGAATATATTTATTAAAAATTTATTTTAATACAAGCAATCGGTATATTTAATTATTGACTTTAATGAGAATGACATTGTTTCATGCTATATAGGATGATGATGACCAGGGATTTTATGACTGCTACAAACAATGTCTGCGGTCCTGCAAAGCATTCCTGGAAGTTAATAGTTAGTGTAGTTTATTTTGCAAAGGAGATTTTGCCAAGAAAGTTTTGAAAAGGAAATAACCATTCCACATAACTTAATATATGGAATGGTAAAATATTATTTTTTATCTTTGATTTTTGCTGAAGCGGCTTCCTCTTTGCGTAAAATCTATGCTGCATTAAAACTTGCGTTTATGTAAACATAAGTGCTAAAGTGAATCTGAATGACAAAATAATAACAATTTACCTGCTAAATATAAATAAGTAGTGTGGATATTGATTTTTCAATAACGTACACAGATTTATATAATAATAAAATTTAAACTTTTCTTTACGTGAATATCCTTCAAACAAACAAAATTTTGTTGACTGTTATTGATCATAAATTTGTGCATAGCGACATACCATACGATCATACCACCTATCATAGGTGACCTATGCATGCATATATACATAAGTGGAGATTGGAGATTCAGCAGTCGAGAATGACGTGACAAGTTTCAAGTTACATAGATACGATAAGATAGCGAAAGTAAAGATGATTGATCTAATCACTATTAAGCATAAGCCAGTCTAAATTCTGAATGAAGGAGTAACATATAATAATAATATGTAGTAAGTAGCCATGCATGAATTGGGATTTTTCCTCCTATTTGGTATTTACCATGTTTTAGTGCTTGCATTGTAATACTTCTGGTTGTAAATAGCATCAAAGTCCACCTTTCTTTATCATTGTGCTGATACATTTAACTCATTGTTTCTGAAGTTCAGGTTATAATTTTCTTGAACATGAAGACTTCTAACCCTCTTAAAGTTACGATTGTAGGAGGAGGTGGATATATTGGTTATCATATTGGAGTTTCCATGCTTGAACGTGGTCATTCTGTTACACTTTTTGACGTAACAGAACCCGATGCATTTTGGCTAGACATAACACAAATGACGGTAGATCTTCCTGTCTCGGGCGAAACTGAGAAAATTTACAGAAAAGTGGGTGGTGATCTAGTCAATAATGAATTAAAGTTCATGAAAGGAAGCTTATTAAATACAGGGAACCTGAGCAAGGCTTTTGAAGGAGCCGACTGCGTAATACATTGCGGTAAGTGTTTATCACTATGTACAATAAATGTAATTTTAGTATGTTGGCAGGAGGCGATGCAACAACTTATTCATATGAAACCCATAATTCTCCTTAACCCACACAGCTTCTTACGGCATGTCTGGAAAGGAACAAATGCCAACAAAATGGGATCTCACTGAAGAGGTGAACATTACCGGGACTCAAAATGTTCTGCAGGCTTGTCAACGTCATGGTGTTCGCAGTCTTGTTTACACAAGTTCATTCAATGTTGTTTTCGGGGGACAGGAAATAATAGATGGAGATGAATCTCTGCCCTACTTTCCACTTCATCGACACGAAGATCATTATTCCCGTACAAAGGCGATTGCTGAACGCCTCGTCCTTTTCTCGGACGACCTTGGAAATGCAGGAAATCAGAACAAAGATCCACTGAGAACATGCGCTGTCCGCCTTGCTGGTGTGATGGGGCTTGGGGAGAAACGACACTTGCCTCGCATCGTAGACTATTTTAAATTCATGTATTTCCATTACGGATACGGAGAGAGTCTCCAGCAATTTGTCACACTGAAAAACGTAGTGCAGGCGCATGTGAAAGCTGCCGAGCATTTGCTTACTCACCCAGAACGACTAGGAGGTCAGGCATACTTCATTAGTGATGGAGCTCCCATAAACTCCTTTGAGTTTCTGCGACCCCTTAGAGAGGCTCTAGGATACGGCCAACCTAAAATAAAGGCTCCAATGTGGCTCATTTGGGCTTTTGTTTACATTATTCAGTTCACCCATTGTCTGCTTGACAGTGTCCACCCTTGTCTCAGCTTTCCTCCGATGTTAACCACTGCTGAGGTTTACAAAACGGCTGTTACTCATTACTTCTCATCAGATAAGGCTAAAAGGGATTTTGGCTACGCTCCAGAGGACCCTAATGATATTTCCGATGTAATCCAGTACTTTTGTGAAAAACAGAAAAACAAGAAAAGGTCAACCACGAAAATATTCGCTTCAACATCAGTTATATGCATAGTAGTAGGATTCGTCGTAGTTTACCTGTTAATTGCATGTGGTCAATAAACAAGTAGTAAAATAAGTTGAATGTATATTTTAAGTATTCAGTGTTAATAAGATTTGACAGAAGATTGGTATAGAAATGTGATGCATTCATGTATTTACCTCATATTTATGCATTCCGAGTATTTCACACTTGATGAATTTTCAAAACGAAATACATGTTATTGTATGTTTGTTGCCGAGCAAATCATAATTTATATACAATAAAGAATTTCCATAGGCATTGTGTAATCTTCCTCACCTATGTGACATGTGCTAGGTCATCTTTAAGCATATTTGAACTTCATCATTCCAGTGGTTCTTTTTTGACTATCCAAAACAACTAAATACCATTCATAATATTATTATGATTGTTATTATATGGTAGAGTGCTAGGTAGAGTGCTATGACGATTACGAGTCATCGCCAGAAAAAGCTCCAATGCACGTACATTTGTGAGTCATGGATAGACTCTGGGGCTTTATGACTTTATAATGCTCAAAATATGTATGAATTTATGACCTAAAATATGCACTTTCAAATTAGCAAAAATTACAAAAATAAAGCTGTAAAACCTGTAAAAACGTCGCTGATAGTGAATCGAATAATTACGTCACTTGCTATTGATTAACTGTAAAAAAATCAAAGTTTCCCACACAGCTTCCCCGGGGGATGGGATGAAGGCTGAAAATCAGCAGGGCTCTGAGTTATGACCTAAGGTATCTGTGTACCAAATATGAAGACACAGATTTGAGTACACCGTTCTGAAGATATCGTGCTGACAGACTTCCATGCTAATCTTAATACTATCGCTGATTTCATCATCTACGTAATAAATAAAAAACAATTAATTAAATACTGAAGTGACAAAAAGGTGCTGAAAACCTCAAAATGTCGATTTTAAAATATATCTATACCTACGTAAATTAATCCCTTTTATGAAATTAATGAAAATAATTCCCAATCGCAAGTTAATTTTTATACCAAATTACAGTAAGGCGTCGTCCATTTAAAACGTTTGATTTTTTTCGTGTTTTTTTACCCCCTCCAGTTTGAGATTTTAACATTACGCTTAAATGGCCGGTCACGCCAGCTCCACACCCCCTCCCCCCTCCTTGCTCAAACGTTTTAAATGGACGACGCCT
>JAHZNC010005010.1:0-12035 GCA_027744095.1 Zhuqinia jingwanae | reverse complement strand
GCGATACATTTTTTTAACTTTATGACTTCCACTAAACATTTTGGGTGTTTTTATATCATATCATCATGCATGGCAACTAAAAGTAGAAAACTACTGTAAATATGAATGCAAGACTTCAAAGTATATAATAATATCCATTCTCATAGAATGTGTGAAGAGAGATCTTGGTTATTTGTGGAGAACGAATCTATGCACGATGCGTAGGGTAAGAAATGTATTTATGCATGCATATTGTATTAGTAACTGGAAAGAGAAAACCTGAATGGTTATCTTCATACATGGCTACCCGTTTTTTAGACAACATATCTTTTGGTATATCTCATTTGCGATTGTTTGTTCGTTCATTCTTGTTGATTATGTATATAGCGGTAAAATATATTCTTTAGATTAAAAAATTAAATACCATCAAGTGTTTTTAACTTTTCACTGCAAATTAAGTTCTCGGGTGAGCACGCAAATTAATATCTTGCGCGTTGCCATAAAATCATTTTGCAAGAATCAGTAACCCTTCTTCCGTTTGCTCCAAGTGAAAACACAAATCCGGGAATTTGAACTTTTAGACTGAAAGAAGCAGCATATGTCGCTTTGTTGGTAATACAGATAATAGTTTACATATACATAATATCATTTAAAACAATATTTGTTGTGGACCTCTCCTTTTTTGTTCTTTTGGTGTTGTTTGTAGGGATGGGGTACACTAAGAAATTGTATTGCAATTAATTTTTGGACATAAATGCCTTGCTAAATTTTTGTCTCTCTGCGAATTGTGTGTAGGTCACGCTTATTTATCCTTCCTTTCTGCAGTTGTCAATCAATTAAATAAATTCATGAATATCATTCAGAATCACATAAACACATTTGAAATTTCAATGAATTTTCAGCAGTTGATGACATAAAAATGTCAGGATCACAGTTCACTCAAACTATTTGGAATGCACAGGCTGTGGACTGCCTCCAACGTTTCAGTTTTGTTGAACCGACAACGTTAAATTATTCTAATAATAATGAGGAGTAATTCGCTTTCACTGACCTGGAGAAAGTGGAATTGGCATCCGGATTTTCAGCAATTGATATACGAACAAGAACTTCCAACATTAAATTCAGGTGAACGTGCTTGCACACTGTACATCCGACCAGGAGCTAGGAAACACTTAAACCTTCTACTACACTACAAGACAACTTCATACAAACTAGCTCCAATCACCAGCGTCTTCATGACAAAACGCAGGATCCTAAAAATTAAACAACAAAACCAAAGTCTAAATCAAAGTCCAAGTTATATGAGAGCGCAGACCAATCAGACCCTATAGTTCAAAGAGCATTGTTGCAAAAACAGTACAGGGGCATAGAGGACTAGAAATTGGCATTTTTAAGAAATCAAATATTATAAAAACCTAGTTATGGACATCGGGAAAAAGGTTGCAAAGTTTGTACAAACTTGATAAATTTATATATGTGCTTTTACGCAGTGGGTGATGATTTAATATTTTAACATAAGCATTCTGGTGAAAGTCAACTTTCTATTTGCATGTATTTCATAATTACATTACTTCCATTTGCCTTAACAAGAGGGAAAAAATCTATGAATCTCTGCGGGGCATCTCTCAATTTTTGTTGAATCTCTTCTTTTTTTAGTTTCCTTAATATTTTAATTTTCTCAAAAGGAGGATCAAAAACACTTTTGGACATGAAACGTAGACCAATGATACGTAGAATTAATCTTTCCTTTGCAAACATAATTTACTTATATCTACTTTAATTGACTTCATATGTGTATAATATTATGTAACTGGTAACTGCGATGGTGTGTTAAAAGTAAATTAAACAATTTGAAAAAAAACGATAAAATTATATGCATGACCCGCTATTATATAGTGGAATAAGCTCGAACGGCTTGTCATTGGAAGGATAGTTATTGCACTCGCTTTGATTATATGTTCGGCAGTCACTGCGTCACGTGATTTTCTCAGAAACTATATGGAACTTCGGAGTTGTTTCCAGTATTAGAGTCTACGGCTCTAGAGCATCTGAAATCACTATACAGGTACCCACATATACACCCTCCCACTCCCCCGGTGAAGCATCCCTACTATTTAAATTGCGAAATTTAAAAATTCCAGTAGATAATTTGTTTGCAGGGATAATTTTGCAAGTAGATTACAAACATGGCACCTCAGTTGAATCCCGAGATGGCAGGTTCTATACTATCTTTTATAATAGATACCGATGTGGATTAGAAAATAGACCCCGTTCGAAAGTGAATCCGAAGGTCGGCAACCCCGATAAGAAATACAAAATAAGAATATAAACTTGGAGGCTCCCCCCGTATACATGACAGCAAAATTTCCAAAAAAAAACAAAGTTCAGTTTTACTACTACTGCTTGTTTATGGCGCTTGACGACGGATTGAAAATCAAAACCTAGTCTATCATGTATGTATATGGCCCTAATACAAACCAACATAACTTTCATATTTATCCAGATTTTATTACAAGCTCAAAACAAATATATACAAAACTGCATAAGTTCATATGAAAATAGGTGTTAGTATAACAGTTTGCCAAGAGACATTTTCATTGTACAGCTAATTTGGTCTGCGTGGATACGTTATTTAAGAATTTAAATTAAAACAACAAAACATGCAACAATTTAGTTTTTATGCATTTGCATAGAATAATATAAGTTTATATACATTAATTCAACTAAATACAATAATGCATTGCTTTAGCGACATTCACATTTCATCACAAAACATCATGCAAACAACGGAAAGTGATTGATTAATGCAGTTAAAAACACAAATTAATTCAAATTTTTATAGGGAACAAGAATGTAGACTATGTAGAATTTATAAGTATTTTACTCCAACGAGGGTTACATTTTTTAGCGACAAGCTTGCTCACAAATTTTTTAATTGCTATTACATATAAACAGTATTGCAAAAAAATGATATTTATAATATAAATACATATTTGTACCAGAATACAGAAAGTTAAGTGATCATATTTGTGAGAGTTACAGTTAGAAAACTATGTTATAGACAATTCTTTTCGAATTTTGGACAATGTTTATTCAAATATTGCGAGTATACCTACACAGCTCGTTTTTGTTCAAGATTGAAAAGATCAATTGAAATGATATACATACATACAAGCAAATTTTTATTTCTTAAAACTTAATTTAAACTGTTTTCATTCATAATCATTTTTATATCCTTCTCTGATAAAAATCTATGCAATGCCTTTACATTAAGAAATGAAAACTCGGAACAGCGATCTGGAAAGTATTGGTTAATTTCTCTGGAAAACATTCTTAATCCCATATTTTCCAACTTTATAATCAACCCCACCACTATTTCCTTCTCGACCTTGTCCCACTTACTTCCCACATGAAATTCAACTAGCAACTGGCCGAACGGAAGCTCGCCTCCAAACGAAGTTATAATTTTAGCCAAGACTGCAAACTCTGCTCCTTCCACGTCCATTTTCAAAATGTCAATCCATTTATGATCTCCATTTTCCCGCATTAAAGTTTCCAGCGTTTTCAGGTTTCCCTTGTCCTCGGCCCCAATTCCTAGTTTGAAAAAGTGAACTCGAGGATTCGTGTAATTGATTGATTTTTCAATTCGATTTGTAGATGAATCATAGGCATACACGGTACACTGGGTATGATTTAACACTTCAGCTTCAAAAATGGAATCTGTATTTACCCCAAACGAGTAAACCAAGCAACGAGGGTCTGGATCTTTCTGGGATATATTTCCTAAATGCTTTAATCCACAAGTCCATTTTCCACCGTCTCCGCGATTTCCAACCCTGGTTAGCTTATCCGCCGGACATTGGAATTGGGGATGAACTGAGTTCCAAAACGCATGCCCAAATTTTTCCATGGAATTCCTAAAGCTCGTAAATTCCAAGGAGTTTTGCAAATCATCTCCAATGCCGAATCCGTTGCTTACAAATGAATCAAGATCACGACTGTGAAATCTGTTGACTGTGGAATCCCACAAAATAATGAATCTCCAGGTCATGAAGGTCATGTTACGGATATTTATTCCATGGCTGGGAGTGCGTCGAATATCGCACCAGAACAGATCTTGGTTCTTGCAAAGGATGTCACAGAAGAAGCCACCGAAGTTCAATTGGAGATTCGTGTAGAGGCGTAGTGAGTAGCCAGGATAGTGTTTCCGCATCATTTCCAGGTTTTCGAGGACATGTCGTTGATAATATTTAACTCTTCCTGATCCTAAATTTGGAGTTACCATGAGGAACGTAGACATCACGTTTTGATCTCTTTGATAACGGGTGCCTTCATCACTGCAACTTGAGTTTAATCTGAATCTCAAAAAAACACGTTAATTCCCAATTTTTCAGTTTAACTATTTATTTTATATAATCCAATTTATCTCATTTTAAGTACCTTGGAATATTATCCCCAGCAAGCACATCTCCAATTTTGTTGATGTGACTGTTGATCTCAAAACTAGCTTGCGGTGGATACATCAGTTTTCTGGAACACAAGCACTCGGAAATATTTTGTGAGTATGCTGGAACTGGAAGAAGATCAACACCTGTTTCGACCTGGGCATTAACGTCTTCCGTTTCATTAGCTCGGGAATTATTTTCTCTTCCTCGAGCAGTTTCACTTGCAACAATCAGCTGATTAACTCTCAAGATTGGTCCAATTTGGTACATCAAGCTAACTAAAATGAAAATGGCCACAAGGCCTAATGCGTAAATTCTGGAACCAGACGGAAAGAAGAATCTCCTCATTTTAACTTTAATTGCAAGGTTTCTCAACTTGAAACTAAAACTAACTCTTTTTAGTTAAATTAATAAAAATAGAAATGCTTCTTGTCTATCCTGCGACTGCGACAGGGAAAAGGCAAAACAAAAGCTATAGTAAAAATTGCAACTTTCATCTGTTTGAAAGAAGTGATGATGATGATGAATCATTGATGATGGATGTTGTTTTTATGTCGTTTGATCCCGTTAAAAAATTTATTCAGCAGCATCTGAGTTTCGCAAGGAAGTTGACTATGTTTTGCTACATCTCACTGCACCCCGATATTTTTACTGGTTTTCATCTACTTACGTATTACGTAGTACATTTTAGTGTGTTTTTAGTTTTCATAGTAAAATCTCTTTCAATCAATCAATTTTAACAATAAACCTAACAAATGCAAAAGTTTGGCAAGCAGTCAATAAATTGTAAGAAAAGTATGTGATTAGTTTTTGTCGCGGTTTATCATTATCATATGAACAATGATGATCTTGCTAAATTGGATTTTAGTTTTACTGGCAACATTGAACACGTGTATGGGCTTATTGTTATTTCTTAAGTAGCGTAACTGCTTTATAATTTTGTCAATTCTGTCTGTCTATGGTCGTCTGTCCGTTCGCACTATAACTTTCGAAGGAGTTATCTGATTGTCTTCAAATATACGGATTNCTGTCTGTCTATGTTCGTCTGTCCGTTCGCACTATAACTTTCGAAGGAGTTATCTGATTGTCTTAAAATATACGGATTTTTTGTGACAAGGGCTACGTTGGTATTTTTCGAAATATTTTTAACTATCGAAGTCGATATAGTTTAATACGTTGATTGCGTATATGAAGACGAAATCGTCGAATCAGCTTACGCCACTTATATATATTGGTTGTTCCGGTGTGTTTTCATTACAATTATTTTTTGAATTGGCGTCATTCAAATTTTGTGCTCATTTAAAGTAACGAATTTGTCTTCGTAACCCTGCAGTGATGTTTGTATAAAGTTAGTAATAAAACATAATTATTATTTTTTTTAATTAATATCATTTATTTATCATTCCTGAATTTGAATTAACATTTTCTACCAGCAAATTCACAATTATACATAATTCGTCAAAAAAGATCATTATAACAGAACAATATCAAGCATGAATTTCTCAATTGAACAATTAGTTTTACCATTTTGTGTCGAAATATGTATACCACAACCGCTTCTATTGCTAAATTGTACACGCAATATGTCGCAAAATATTTTTCATAACGAGACTATATTAATTTTATATGCAAGAGATTTGCAAGTATTTATAGGCAACAATTAAATCCAGTAATTTATTGTCATTTATTTTATTCATAGCCAATTTTAATTATGTTATGCAAAGGAAGTTACACTGACAATAATAAAGAGCAAACAAATCATTTCAAAAGTTTATAGGCTTTTTACGCGACTATGTTGATTGTATTAAAAATTGTACATACATGCATGGAAAACGCACCAACATCAACTCCTGTAATATCTCCGTAAATTTAGGTGGCATTTAAGATACTGAGATAATGTCAGCTTTTTCATTACAATATTACTTGCCAGAGAATATGATATAAATAATAATAATTTGACAAGCGAAAGGCAAACTGGTGTCTAATATGTTATTGATCACAACGCGGCCATGCCCAAGTATTATACAAAACAATCCTCTAATTTAGCATTATGTTGTGCTTCAAAATTATTATTACAAAAAGATAAATGCTAAAGCTGGCGAGCAGTATAGCATACATGGTAACCGTTTTATGGTAGCTTATGGCTCGGCAAAATATTTGCTTATTTATTTGTTGTTCTTGGGGTCTATCATTATAAGAATGTCGAACTTATTAATTTGATTTTAGTTGAATTGATATTATAAAAACTGCCAATATGCCTCATGTTTTGTCACATGTTATTATACTATCACTCTCATTCTGGAAAATTTGTTGGCACTCTTGCTTATTTGCATTCCAATTCATTCTTATTGACGTCACTGAAATTGTCAGCACACATCAGTTTGTTTGTAACTCTAAAAATGTTAGCAATAAAAATAATAACATGATATGTGTTTACTTTACAACCAGTCAAAGCGTACTTCATGGTTTTAATATATTTTTCTGGTATAATTGCTTTGTTATTGATACCTCCTAAGAATTAAATTTTCGACGGAGTAGTACAAACACTAATAAAATAAAGTAATTAGCAGTAGTTATAAACTGTTTTCAGTGCTTTCTGCTGATCTTATATATCAAGTTAACGCTAAAACCGTTTCCTCGATGAAATAGCACATGCCATAAGTATTTTCCAGGCTTCCAGGAATGAAGTTTGAAAACAATGAATGCCAGATTCCACAATAGATGCCAGTATAATACCTACATGTTTGAATCTTGAAATCAGCGAGATAACGAGAACCCTTCATTAAAGTAGAGTGCCTTTGCATGATTTGTAGAAACTGAAGACAACTAAGTGACGCATGGTCAAATATTGTGTGCATGTTTTATTTTCCTTTGAACTATTGTGCAGTTCAACAGGTTCATCATCACTTGAACAAGGTACAATAATTGATTTTAATTTAGGAGTTTCATCACTTGTCCAAAGAAAGTTGAAGGAGCGTAAAATTGTAAAAATCACAAAAGTAAGGGGTTGTTATCAATGTTTTTTTTCAACGATACAAGGCCACTACTTAACATGTGTTGACTTGCAACCATTTGTGTATATTTAAACAAAAGAGGATCATTTAAAACGTGGGGAATATTACATCGTCACAAAAAAATTCACACAAGCAATTCTAATATAATCATCATTTCAAAAAGTTACTTCAATTCTTAATGAACATATAGTTTATCACCAAGATTTTGATAGTGTGAGGATTACAGGTTGAACATTTACAAGAGAGTGTATGCATTTAATTTGCATGTAAAATATTTTAGTTCTGTGTGTAAACTGTAAGTATTCGTCATATAAAACAAATAAAGTACGTAAAACCTAATTGCGTGGAACAGCGTTGTTATTTTTTTCATGCAAATAATGATATTAAAAATTAATCGTTTACGACTTTATCGTGCTAATAGCCCGACATCAAAGTCCAAGTAATGTTGAAGTAGGAGAAAATGAAAAGTTAAATAAAAAATAGGAAAGTCGAATTCAAGATAAAACCTAAGAAAAACCATAATTATAGGCGGAATAAAATTGCAATTACAAAATAGATTAAATCAGCATGTCAGCATAAAAGCTACATTCAACGTTTATTCCTAACGTAATTTAGTAAACTCTTTAAATAAATATTAATTCCAACTTTTCAACCTGGTGAAGATATCACAACATTGTCATCAAAGCCGCTGGACTTTGTCTTTAGCACCATAAAGAAAGTTCTCTGCAAAACAAATCGAATTAAGCTTGGCGCCCTTCCTCGATCTAAATAGTGAAATTGGCCAATCTTTAGCGCTACTTTTGGACAGCTAAGAATAAACTTGCGTGTCCATTTGCATTCTTGACTCATATGTTTGGTGTTCCGTAGAATTTTCCCTGACGAAAGTACAGGTTGACTTCCCATGTCCAGAAACATCCACAAGGCACACGTAAGAAAACATAAAGTAGCAAACATCAAAAACTGTGCTAAAGGTGCAACATGGTTTTCGAATACCAGTAGCCCATACAAGACGGAAATTATTGCCATAGCTCCATTGAACTGAAATACAGGCCATGTGTACTTTTGAAAGCAAATGTTACTTAGCACCACGTATATTTGAATTTCTCTGTATGCCATTCCAATTTCGACTCCGGAGTTCATCGAATTATGCTTCAATGGAAACTTCAAGCGATATCTGAAAGAGAATGGATTTTCAAAAAACAGTCGTCATTACCATCAAACATTGTCAGCTAGTGAGGAAATATGAAAAGCGTGTAGCGAGGCGAAAAGTACCATGTAGCCGAATTAATGCATATGTAAGACATACAAGCGCAACGGCGTAGCGCACGAAGCCATATGCCATGGAGTAAATGGAAATTATGTGGTGACTCGACGTGGATAATAAGACTAAAAAATTCAGTACAAAACTCATCATACCCAAACATGTGTGAAACTGGCTAATAGAGTCGTTAATTTTTACCGCACGGCTAGACTTGGGTTCTATCTTTCCTCACTAGCTGACAATGCTTGACTTGATTACCATGTCATATCATTCATTGTAAATTTATGATTTTTTAGATAACTTACTCCAGTCTTTTCAGCATGTCATTAACACCATTTAAAGAAGCTAAAGCAGTAACCACCAATAACGATACAAGTGTCCCGTTAGGAACCATGCAAATCAATTCAAAAAGATAGACGAGCAGTCGGAAGTGCAACATTTTGCATTCTCCTAACACACTTAAAATTCCGTTCCCATGGAAACAAGGGAAAACAAATGTTATAATGGGCATGATCACACAATAAAGCACCATCGATAATGTTGAAAATGTAGCAATCATTACTGCAATCACAGTTTCTTTGAACTTGGAAGGTGTATAATTCAAAATGAGTCGCCGTGATGTAAGATTGTTCAAAAGAAAGCAATGCTCTTTTGATAAAAAATTGAAAGCTATAAAGAATGCGACTACACCGGATTTCGTAACAATGTGAAATCCATGAAACAACAAAACAATTATATTCTTTGGATTTGGTAAAAATGAAAAATGCAAAAACTCGTAAGTAGAAAATCCAATGGACACAAGCAAAAGCAGTTGCCATGCTAATCTTTTGCGTTCCTGATTTTTGCTCGTGTCCACGGAGAAAATAAAATTAGTGCTTGTACATTTAATGGGAACAACGGAAAACAAATCATGTGCAATATAAAGTGAAGTTTGAAATATTTTTAAAATGGCCTTGTTTATCATGTTCGAGATTCAATAATAATTTTAAGCGACAATTCCAGGAAAAGAATTTAAACTCTTGCTCCTTATACCAAGGGTATTATGTATATATTTCCGGCCAAGTATAGCAATATTGTGCCAAGGAAGTTGAACTGACAACTGATGAACCGCAAAGGAAATATTCAAAAATTTGAAAAGAAAACTGTGCATACATTTAAGCCAGACACACCAAAATCAACAACATCAATCCTTCTAATAGCAGTGTAAATTTAGTTCTAAGATACTGAGACAGTGTCAGCTATGTATTTCATTATTACAAAATAAACCTTGCAGTAAGATGTAATATACGAGCATCATTTATGCATTCACATGCATTTCTTATTTCTGAGATACTGATTTTTGAGTGATTTTGACGCTTCAGAAATTATTATCTGAGTTGGTAAGTACGCACATCGCTTGCATGAATAACAGAAGGAACAGAGTATAAATTTATACATACATATGTATGTATATATACTTACACAAAGGAGACATGCTGTAATCTTATTACTCGCAAATCTTGGATGCTCGTAATAAGTTGGTATGGCATAATATATAAAATAATTTGACATGCAAACAGGAAAATAATGTGAGCTTTGTCACAGTCACAACGCCATATTCACGTAAAACTATACTCAACAAACCTGTAATTTTTGAATTTTGTTGTACTCCATAATTATTCGGAAAACACAAATTCAAAAGCTGATAAGCAATAAAGTATAGATGTTTTTGGAAGCCAATGATGAAGCCAAAATACACATAAATTTGTTATAATAGTTTACAAATATTTAATTACATGTCGAAATTACTTAATTGGATTTTAGTTGAGTTGATGATATTATAACCGTGAGTGTCACATGTTTTATCATATGTTATTATACTTCTCCTTGCACAATATTTGTTTTAAATCTTGTTTTTTTTTTTCATTCCAATTTAATTGCCGTCATTAAATTTTATCAAATTTAAGTCACAAATTTCAGCCCATACACCAGTTCAGTCTGTTTGTATCTGTACAAAGATGTGGGTGTAACTTTAGTAATAATTTATTACTTGTAAACAATGATAACATATTAATGATTATGTATTCACTTTAGAAACAGTCAACAACGCGTCATCATTGTTTTTTGAATCATTGAAAACTTATTTTTTGCTTTAATTGATTTGTTCATTATTAAGTAGCAAAGCTTTAGCTTTAGGTTCTTCATAAAATCCCCCGGTCCGTACGTACGTCCATAACTTTCCTTCAATAAACGTTAAATCTCTTACACAGTTGGGCCAATTGACATAAAACTCAGTATATAGGGGTAACTTCATACGCTGATTACGAATATGATAACTACATGTGCTAATTAACAACTCAATTAGCATTAATAAGCTAATTAATGCTAATTTGTATTAAATATTTTTATTGCACTAATCGATGTAATTTGATGGGCTGATTACGAACATGATAATTATTTTTGCTAATTAGTCCCCTTATCATCCTAATTAATGGTTTACTCGCCGCTTGGCTACTTCGTTACTCCGTTGTAAGGGTTTATTCTTCATGAAATTAAATTTTCGACTGAGTATAAGTACCAAACATGATTTTTTATTATGTTGTCTCGTGCAATTAAACTGAGTTAGTAGTTAAGTTTTGTAATATAAGTTATGATGAAATATTTCATAATAAATTTTTTGAACTCGCACAATTAATAAACATTTATACAAATCAACTACGGCCCTACGTTCTCATGAAAACTTTCAAACCCAAATAAATTCATAAACATGATTAACCGGGATGTGTCGTCCATGACAAAAATTCTCCACGGGTTATAAGCATAGTTTTTTACAGTTTGAATTAGCATAGGATGAATAGCACAAATGCCATAAGTACTATTTCCAGGAATAAAGTTTGAAGACAACGAATGCCAGATTCTACAATAGATGCCAGTATACCTACATGTTTGAATCTTGAATTCAACGAGAACCCTTCATTAAAAGTAGAGCGTCTTTGCAGGTTTTATAGAAACTGAAGACAACCAAGTGACGTATGGTCAAATATTATGTACATGTTTTATTTTATTTTGAACTATTGTGCAACAGATTCATCATGACTTGAGCAAGGTACAACATTTGATTTTAATTTATGAGTTGTGATCAATGTTTTTATCAATTTTAAAGCAAGGCTGTTACTTGACATGTGTTGACTTGCAACCATTTTTGTATATTTAAACAAAACAGGATCATTAAAAACGTGGGGAATATAACTCGTCACAAGCTATTTTATTAGAAAATTTTCACACAAGCAATTCTAATATAATCATTTGAAATAATTACTTCAATTCTTAATGGACATATATAGTGTATCATCAAGA
>JAHZNC010005009.1:0-10454 GCA_027744095.1 Zhuqinia jingwanae | reverse complement strand
GTACGAGACACTCAGGTGGTGTAATTGCAGTTGTAGTGTACTGTCTTTCATTTCCATTGCAGTGCTCGCAATTGTACTCCCTGATACTGACGTTCTTTGTTACGCGATCTAGCTCTTCTTGTACAGGGATGTTAGGGTGTATCTCGTACCGCAAATGCGTCACTAAAGGTAACGAAACAGTTGCATTGCACCCTAAACAAGTTGACTTTTCAATATGTGTTATGTCAAACACGTGCTTGACATTCATGGATTGAACGTCGTTCAATAAGTCCGTGAATAATTCGTCGCAGTCTTGCTCCCTATCCTGCATCAAAGTTTTCCCCAGCATTTTATTCTTCATTTGATTGACATGTTGTTTATACTCGGTTACGGAAATAGTCTTCTCGTAAATAGCGTCATAGAAAGGTGTGAGAAGACATGGTAAGTGTTCCCTGTTTACTGAAGGCAACGAAAGGACAGCCTGGAACAATGCATTGATGTAGCATGTGTTACCGGTGTTGGGTAACCCTCGATTCATAACTTGGTTTTGTTGGTGCACAGTTTCTAAAGTGTCCGTTCGTGGACGCAGATTTGGTGCTGTAATTAAGGCGAAAAAAATTAATCCTAGGTATACTTGATTGTGAGCTAATAGCATCATCAGTTTTACGTTGGAGAAAAGTTTTACATTTACAAATACTTAAAAACTTTGTCATTTATGCACCTTTAGATAAAACATTTTGTTTTGCATCTCTCGAGGTTACGTTAAGTCCTGTGATCGAGTCGCTGGATCGTGGACCTACTGGGGGCTCAGCAGACCCAAGAAATATGGATGGTGGGTCTGGGGGCGGACAACGGGGCCTTTGTATGTTTTTTTGAGGATATATCATATCTTTCGTGTGAGAAGAAACTACTTTGGGAAGATCCTTATGCTGATTAATGTTCCCAAGTAGATTCTGGCTTCCAACTTCTAAATTTGCTGATGTCACCATGTCTTTAATGTTTGTGTCTAAATATACAAAGGTTAATCCCCACGTGGTTACCATGGTTACTGATATTTGACCTGTAGTATTAATAAGATATCAATGTTGTTTACTACTACCTTTAAAAATTCGTCTTCCATGGTGTGTTTTTCTTGCGAAAGCTGATAGTTTAGATTGATCGGGTGTAAATGGTGATCTTGCGGTAAAGTGTCTTGGCGTTCTACTTTTTGGAGTACGCTTAATCCACGATTCAGGTTTTTCTTCAGGAGGGGTTTCTTGTGTGGGTTTTATTCTTTTGCGTACCTTGCATCCTGCTGCAAGTAACTTATCGAGGGATTCTTTTAGGGTACCGCTGTGAATTTTATGAGCTTCTTGAACGTAATCAGTAAATAACAAGTTGCGCTTCGAAAATACATTCTTTCTCAAATTAAAATGGCTTTCTGCTACCGCGTTAGTAATCCGGAGAAACGTTGTATCGCAAGTTGCTCTCGGCAGAGCAGCCGCCCATAGCGGCCAAAATGGAATTTTATGATATGCAATCATTTGTAAGGCAGAAGGACAATAGAATTGGTTAGGGACGGATATCCCATAGCTGTCATCCCCTGTTTTGGTAGTGAGTAAAACCAATTGATATGACAAACTTCTAAATCAGGAAATTAATGAACATATAAACCCCCAAATTTTAATGCGCAAAAACTCACCCCTCATCAGTTCCTTTGCTGCCATTCCAGCGTAGCACTTGTAAAATGGTGAATTGTCACGTAACGTTGACTTGCTTTCATATTCATCCTCATTTATTTTTAGCTCATCCTCCAGTGGGTTCATTTCGTTTTTTAAGCTTATGTCGAGTTCTGTTTTCCTTGAACGAAGTAGCTCAAGGTCAACGCGTAAACGGTCTGGAACGCGATCCGACAAACCCAATGTTCGAACCATGGCTGGGACAATTGTTTTAAACTCATCTATGCTAAAACATTCCTGCAGCCTGGCTATACATTCCAAGGAGAGTTGTAAAATTTCACGACCGTGTCTTGATTTGACGTTTATCGTATCTAATCCACTTATCAGCCTCTCAGTGGATTTCACCAAATGGCTTGTGCAGATTTGCAACAGACATTTGTCACGTGGCCAAGCCTTATGATGATCAAGATTGTTTGTTAGATGATCCCAGCTTGACTGGATGTAGTCCGAAATAGACTGCTGATTCACACCTACAAGCAGAATAAATATTGAAGGTAAAGCAGATTCTGACTTTATATTGTTTCTTTTGAGTAATTTACCGCGGAAGAATCCGTTTATGAGTGGCAAGGAAAAATCTGTAACCATTATATCAACCAAACGCTTGCTTGTGTACCTCCCAAAATCTTTTGCCACAGTTGAAAAAAAGAATGATATGTCAACTTGGGTTCCCTTCTGACTTGCGAGCTCAGCAACTGGGTATGTGACATTTCTTTCGCTAATTTTTCCCCATAAAGACGTAAAGCAACGGCATTTTGTTACTTTCTTTCCGCACTAATTTTCCGGTTGCGTCGCAAAATCCAAATGTTAGTCCACTCTTTCTTTGATCGGCGTGAAATAAAAGCGATCGTTCGTCATAAAGCATAATTTTCAGATTTCCGGGCGCCGTATTATAATACTGTATAAATCCCTGAACATTTTTAGCTTTTATTTCATTTTCGTATTTTTCTTTTAGCATTTGGATTTCCTTATTAGGGTCTTTGTCAAGCCGCTTCACTGTGTTGGATTCGGATCGAATCTTTCTCAAGACATCTAAAGACATTTGAGGATGGTTGCGGTGTAGTCCTTTCAATCCCTTTAGGTGGTGAAAGTTTTCTACAAAAATTGCCTTGGCTTTACTTGCTTTTAAAACAAGCCGCATCTGCTCCCGTTTTTCAGCCCGAATTGGTCTGCCGGTAGACTTTTGTTGTGATAAATGATAAGCACCCGTGGATTCAAAATAACATTTTACTGGATGACCTTTTTTTGGTTTTTCCTTAATTGTGACTTTAAAACGCATGTCACACTTTCCACCACATTTTCCTCGGAGTCTACAGAAAACGCCACTTTTCTTTGTGCAATACCTGGGGGCTGCAACCGCACGAAATGAGCAAGTCTTTTGTACTTTTCCCATGGCGTCATTAACAGCATCGGGCCACGTGCCCCCTGGTGTCTTAAATTCGTCAGTTGCAAACGAATAAAGTCGATTGTTCATCATTTCCTTGGCGTCAATTTCGGCCGTGAATTTGGTCGGTGGCACATAATTAAGTTGTGATGGGGAAAGTTCAAGAATGTTTGCTAATGTGTCCCGTTCTAATTGAGATTTAGGCTCTGTGTCTANGTGATGGGGAAAGTTCAAGAATGTTTGCTAATGTGTCCTGTTCTAATTGAGAATTAGGCTCAGTGTCTACATTGTCAGCCGCAGGAAGCACGCCATCATCTGATGAATTTATTGACACTATATCATCGCAAGACAATTCATCGAAAGAAATTTTCAAGGACTGGTCGCTGTTGTTAGACTTTTGTTGGCCTAAAATGTTTTGCAGATCTGCAACGATGAACAAAAATGAATAAAATATAATTTTCTTATTTTATTTTTCAGATTCAAGTTCAACCTTTTTTCAAATGAATCTTTTCTGCAATAGCTTACTGGTTATTCGTCGCTTGAAAGAGGTGTCCTTAGGCTCCCTTTTTGCTGGCTTCGGAATTTCCCATTCATCGTCGCTGCAAGACGTAGTATGCTGCACAGGTGTAATTTCCACAATGGCACTGAGTGTCGCATGGCTACTTGGAGATTGTGGAATGGTATCAGATAATTTTGATGAGGCGTCCTCGATGTTGGTTGTAGCAATTTCTGGACAAGATATAATTCTTTTTAAATCATATTCAGAAGGATATTGTTTTATTATTTATTATTTATATCAAAATAACCTTTTAAATCGCATGGCTCCACATCCTGGAAATGTTCTATTGTATTTTTACGGTCTGGCCATTTCGCAGCGTGTTGTTTTATGTATTTGTTTACTAACGTTTTTGAAAGACAAGTATTTCGTAACATTTGCACAAAATCGGCAGCGCCTTGATGACTTCGTTGCATTTTATATGCTGTATTTGCCAGTTTAGGATCATCCTTACACTTGAGTGAAGAGTTGGACAAATATTTACGCCACGTAGTTGTGGAATGAAGACAATCGTTCAGAAAGTTCTCGTGAGAACTCTTGTTCATCTGATCAATATCTTTTTGCATTAATGACACAATGTTCTTGTACACGTCCGTTGTGTTAGTTGACTTAAATCTACCTTTGTTGACTTTACGTTGACCTTTTCCTATTTTGGTGGTATTATTAACCAATAAATTAGATTTGGAGCCAATGATTGGTTTGGAGTTGCGTGTGGCTATATTTTGACTGATACTGATTTTCGTATTTGCAATCAATGAATCCGCCTCATATTTTGTTATATCTTGTTTTTCACGATGGCATGTATTGGGACCCAGTATTGGACGTGCGCTAGATGCATAAATTATGCTACTGGATTGCTCTTGAGCTACCTCAACGCTGCTATCCAAGTCAATACATATTGTTTCGTGCTCCATGGTAGAGTCATACGTTCTCCCTGCATCTAATTTCAACAGCGTCTGTGTTTTTTTGAGGCCACGAATCGAAGGTCGGAATTGAGCATAGGAACTACTTGCACTTGGAATAACATTAGTATGTTTTCTTATCAATGGGACAAAATGATTCAATTGAGGATTTTGGAAATCCGCGATTAAATACAAACATAATGGTGTTCTTTGTTCAGCTTCCTTGCAGCTGCTGTTAAATCTTGTGTTTAATACATTATTCCAGTCATTTGCTTTTGAATAGTACGATATAATATGACGCGACGTTACTTCTGCAAGGGCTTGTAAGCCTAACTCGTTCAACCAAACTCCTGACGTACTAATTTGTTCCTCAAACTCCTCTCTTTCTTTCGTAGATATCCTTGAAAAAATGTTCCCTAAAGTTGCCCCATAATGATATTCATTGTACGCGCAACGCCTGAGCGCTTTTCCATATACAACATCCTTGGCCAAACAAAATGATATTGAGCTGTAGCCGCAATTGTTATCGCCCCGAATCTCATAGGCTACAAATCCGTTGTTATCTAATGCCGGTGGTATTCTGTATTCGCGTTTTATATTCTTTGGAACATCTACTTGGGTAAATTCTCCGAATTCCTTGGAACAGAGTTTGTTTTTAAAGCTCTTATATGCTTCACGCGTTTGCTTAACCACGGCACAAGCTGCAAAACAAGGATCTTTACAAGTCTTGCAAGTCAAAAATAGGGTGCGAACACAGTGCGGTATGTTGACATTTTCTATTGAATTCTTGTAGTACATCATGCTGCTGACGGAAAGTTCTTTTGCTTTGCAATCAAAGGGTCGCGTTGGGCTGCCTGAAGTTGACTTAGATTCACTCTCAATGGTGGGTAGCGTTTTGTTGATATTTTCCTGAAATCATTGATAAGAATTACTCCATATTTCTTTAAGCTTGAACGGCATGAATGTATAATAATGCCATGCAGTTGGGGTTTGAATTTTTTCTAAAATTTGAAACTTACTGCACTAGTGCTTCGATCAGTATAAATAATACTTTCTGAAGCTGAGACTTTCTCAAATCCTTCAACATTGCATGCTTTCATGGGTAATGTCTGCCGGACAGGTATAAGCGGAAAATAATTTTCTTTTCCTTCAACAGAACGTCTTCCTATATTTACGATGTTTGTGTTGTTGGTTACCTCATTTGGGTCGAATTTAAAGGTAGAGGCTACTACTCCATTGGAATCAAAGTCACGTATGACTATAACAGTATTCATAGTTTGAGCCAATAATGCTATTGCTAGGTCGCTTGGGTTACCGGGAACACGTAGGTTTTCTAAAAGGGCATTTTGCTCTATGCCAACACTACAATGAAGAAGCTGGTGAATCAAACTTAACCGTAAGACCCCTCCACCCTCCGTAACACCAAGCAACGCTTTGCTAAACGAGTTAAAAAAACTCATGCTGTCTTGTTTTATGTTGAGTGGCAGAAACAACTTGCTTACATCTGGACTTATACTTTTGTGCATTATTGTATTGATCTCATCCTTCAAATCGGCTGCTGTAAATTCAATTCGCATGGCTGTCTGACGAAGATCGTTAAATCTATTTCCAAACAACTCCCAGTCCACCTGTGCAGTTGTACTCTCAACTGTTTTAATGGAACTCAAAACCACTCCCTTCCAGGAACTACCGCTATCACTAACCTTTGGGTCACATGAAATAAGTGATGCCGGTGCATAACTTTGGTAGCTTTCAATTTGGTTCCCGGTAGAGGTTCCAATTGAATCATAACGTGGACACTACAATAAAAAAAACATTTATTAATCAGTATAAACAAAAAAGTTCGAAATTGCAATAAAACACTAATACGATTTACATTTGTATCAAGTTTCACGTCTTTTCCTCCACACAAGGAACCACGTTTTTCCACTATTTGAGGTGGCTCCACGGTTGGTTCAAGCATTGGAAACATTTTAAACAATTTGCTATAATTGAGTTACGATTTCAAGAGAAGGGTAAAACTCGTTTTAAGTGTCTCATATGATATGGTAATTTCAAACAACTGAATTATTTTTTAAACACATATAATTGGCCACGGTTGTTTTAAATTAAGCTTAGAAATCTTTAACGCTGTCAGTCACTACTAACTAGTTACCATCAAACCAATGTGCTCGTCAGAGATACTGGTTGACTCACACAGGCACGAAATATATTTCTTCGTAGTATATTATTATAGATTACAAACCTTGATTTCTTGTGTATGATTGTATTCAAATCGTGTACAAATTAGGTCATGGTGTATCGTCAGTAGAGTAGGCCGATTCTCTGTAACCTCCTAGAATTTCCGTGTAGGAGAACATGCACTTTTGGGAATTATCGAGCTTGACATGCGTTGGTGTAAAAAATTGCAAGTCATTGCCTACTAAGATAGATTGTTCCAGCGTATGTCATATGAGTAACTGTTGTTTTAACAAGACCGTGTTAACGAAACCCCTGTAACGTTTGGTGATAATACTGTAACATTTTATGTTCCTTTTGCACAGCATAAAGCAGTGCTCATTCATAAATTGAGGTTTACTTATCATGCATTTTCGTTATGTTACCGGACTTCAGCTTGCAAATCTTAATACATTTCGCACTAAAATTTCTTTCTTTACTTATTTTTTTCACAATAAGATCATTCTGCCGCAAGAACCAGATTTCTTGTTCACACATGCCGTCTAATTTGGAATCTTGCCTCGTGTCAGGTCACATGTCTTTGACGTAAACGAGGACATATTCAGACTTAATATTAGTCATACCAAATGCAGCTGAAAAGAAAGTAAAAGCTACTGGTCTCAGTTTTGTCGTCTTTAGGCGTACTGTATTGAGTGAGAATTTAGTTGTTTTGTTGACTTTTTATCAAATTTAATGCAACTTACATAAATTTTTTTTTAAAATACCATAGTCATTTAATAGCCCTTACAATGTTTCCACTACTCCAACCTGATTCAAGGGAAACACTGAATTCTCCGGAGTCGCTTGTAAGGTTTATTGAAACCCTAATATTATTTCCAGAATGAGCGGAAAAGTGCCAAAAAAATTGAACCGGAAACTACTCAAAGTAGCATATGTTTGGATGGTATCGATTTGGATGAGCTTGAAAAACAACTTGAACGTGAACGCGAAATAGAAAGAAACTGCTATGAGACAGCTCGGCAAATTCACCAGAGGCTTATGGAAGATATTGAAGTTCGTGAATTTAACCTACTGTCATTAGAAGATCTTATGCACTTTGCTCCATTATTTGCTCCGAAACAAGCAAATACAGTGCATTATCCACCACGATTAAAACAGTACAGTTTAAATGCAAATGAAGGGGAATTGAAATACGCATACGAACAATTAGCAGCTAGCAAAAAATCCCAACCATCGGCTGACAAATTTTTGCAGGCCGTTGGTAGCGTAGACTTTTTTACACCGACTCTGAGAAATTTCGATATTTCAGATGTGAACCTTCATCTTAAAGATTTAATAAGTGACACAGTGACTGATTCATTGTGGCCGTTAAACGCAAGGTTTGACAACTGCAGCTTCTACACATCTTTTTCACAATGTTATCTAGCGTTCGAAGATGGTGCACAAGCATTCAGGGATGCCGTGATTCGTCGTGCACTTTTGGCACCAAACGCCTTTCGAACGCTGTGTAGTGAATTTAGAGAAGACCCGAATGATGTTCTGAACAGTATGCGGTACCCGTCGAAACCGACACATACTGAATTAGCGCTGTTATCTCAGATTGTCAACAGAAATATAAGTGTTTTTGAATTCAACGAGGAAGGAAGTGTAGTTTCAGATATTTTCTATGATTATGGATTGGGAAATTGCAAAGCAAGCACAACATTTTTGGGTTGTACACTTACAGATAGCGGCTCATATTATTTTCCACTTGTGAGAAAAAATTATTTAGAGCGCGAACCCCTTGAGGCAAAAACCTCAGCTTTGTCATTTATTCAGATGACAGAGGCTCGGGATTCAACATATGAAACTTCTTCACCTGCAAAACCATTTGATTCGACAGGCATTCAAATCACAGAAATATCTTCCACATTGGAAACCCTGGAAGATCTGAGTGCTGATAATGAACGTCGTGGTGGTTATTTTAACGACCCACTTGTTACATTTCCTCCTTCATTGACATGTGGAAATGAAACGCCTCGAGAAGCTGCTCCAATTACCAAATGTATGTTTGCTAATCAGTCACCTTCCACACATGTATTTCCCAGTGAAGGTGCTGTGAAACCCTCAATTTCTCTGTCACAAGGGCCTGCTGCAAACCATTCGCGTTTGCCACAAAATGTTTCCAGTCGGACAATTACAAGGCCAACGGTACCTCCTCCACAACCTCCACAGTCATCACCTGGATACAAAATGGGCCATGAGATTGCGTCTTGGACAATTGGATCAGGTACTTCGAATATATTTAACATAGTCGTACTACTTTGTAAAGTAATAATAAAGGAGTTTAATATATTCACATATTGTCTCTTTTTATGCGTGACAGACATTAATTTAATCAAACCCCATGGACCAGCTTTCTTACAAATAATGCCTGCAGAGAGACCACAACATGGGTTACCCAACACTGGCCAAACCTGTTATGTTAACGCTTTGTTGCAGTCCATTTTTGCACTTCCTCCTGTAATAGATCATCAATTGCCCCAAGTGCTTTCCAACTTTTACGATGCTATATACAAAAAAAGCATTTCTGCACTTGATTATCAACGCAATCTGCATCAATTGAAGGCGCAAATGTTAAGTGACACACACTTAATGGAAGACAGGGAGCAGGACTGTGACGAATTATTTATGGAATTATTGAACGACGCAAGCATGGAAGATGTAAAGAATGTATTTAATATAGCTCATGAGGAAGAATCAACTTGTGTGGAATGTAAAGCAGGTAGGACATTACCCACAGCAACGCAGGTGCGGTACGAAGTACATCCTAATATTCCGGTTCAAGAAGAACTTGATCGTGTAACAAATAATGCTACTATCAGAGATTACAACTGTGAGCAATGCACAGGAATTGAAAGAAAGGTTACAACAACCGCAATTTCCCCGCCGGAATGTCTTTTGTTGACAACTATGTTGTTTTCAGGTGATTTAACGAAAATACCTACCAGCAGCAACTTTCAGCCAGAATTACAGCCCCTCCTTTTTTCTACATCAGGTGGGACTTTTAGCTACAAGCTTAGGTCATTCATAACTCATACCGGGCGCACCCAATTTCATGGTCATTACAAGGCGTATGTCCTAAGAAATGATGGCTGGGTTTGCGCAGATGACAAAATTATTAAAAAACCCGAACGAATTTCTCCCAGCGAAGCAATTTACATGCGTTTTTATGTGAGAAGTCAAGAAACTGATTTAAATAATATTTGACAGAACATTTAACACAAGTTTGTGTTAAGTATACTTTGTGAACAAGTTATTATTTGAAAACCTTTGTAAATAAAATATCTGTCACGTGCCAATAAATAGACTTAAAAATTTTTAATAGAAAGTCCACGATGGATGCCGTATTTTTCTGAACGATTTTCCGAATACCTAATATAAAAATCGTGTTAATGATATATATTTTAAGCCATCACTTAGCTGAACTCACAGCCAAACATGATTTATTGTCATTTAACATTCATTGACTATTTATAGGTTGCATCATTAACTCATGAATCCCGAGAATGCAATGTTATTATGAGTCATTAAAGTTGTGAGTCACAACTAGTGACTTACAAGCCTAAACATTGTAACGTACAGTAAAAATGACTTTTTCCGTCAATAAAAGTAAAAGTTAAGTTGGCGAGCTGACCTCATGCGCACCTGAATATTGAGATGAGAATCAAATGTTATTTTGAGTCATTAAAGTTGTGACT
>JAHZNC010005008.1:0-15904 GCA_027744095.1 Zhuqinia jingwanae | reverse complement strand
AGAACATGAAGGAAAAACTGTGGCGATCCCTGCTGGTGTAAATGTTGTTGTCTCACCCTTTATCCTTCAAAGACGCCCAGATATATACATGAAATTGGTTATAGCTTATATATTGCGACATTTTGAACTTACGACGACGGACAGAATGGAGGATGTTCCATTGCTCCCATACGTCACACTCACACCGGCCAAAGATTACACATTCTGCTTTAAAAAACGAATTGTTTCACGAAAATTTCATTGAAATTGCTTATTGCTAATCATAAAAATCATCATCATCGAGTTGCACCAAAAACGTTGTGCAAGATTGAATTACACAACTAGAAGGTCCGCTGAATTAAAAAAAATATGTAAAAATGCAAATTGCATATTATGTGGTGCCTGTGTATATAAATGTATGTATTTTATTCATCCACAAAATGTTATTATTCTGTCTGTTAAGATGACTGATATGACAATTATTCATGCAATAAAACTTTCCAGTAGATTTTTTTTTTCGAAAATCATTGTAGAATTCTCCATTGTGGGCTTACAGTAAACACATTCTGATGATCATTAGGCGACATGCACAAACAATCCTTCGAACAAGCGAAGGTCCGACCATTATCACAACACAAAAATTTATTTAAAAAATACTTCTTGGTTTAATTTTAAATTATTACTTTAAGCCGCAAGAAATAAGGTATATGATTATGGCAATATTTATATAATGCACTAATATTGTCACGTATGAGCATAATAGGTAATAAAAATTACTACGAAATTCGACATAATTTTCCATGTTATCTGGTAATCTGCTCATGCATGTACTGCAGTTTCCGATGCTTACTTTTCGCATCAGGACTTTTTTTTAATGCTAGATAGAAAATTGATATTCATTAAATTATTCAAATTCCTTCCAACATGCATTTTTGAGTGTGCTGCATCATCACACTTTTGTTGTTGTTGGGAAAGCGAAGTCATTTCGGCATTATTAGGCCTTGGCTTTTAGCCAAGGCTAAAACGAGATGTTCTTACAAGTTGTGTCGCTTTGCCCCACTTAATACTGTCCAAAATGGATTTAGTACGGTCACTAGGATGCGTCATGGTCCTAATATACACTAAATTAAACAGGTGTTTGTATTATATTGAACGCATTTTAGCCACATCGTATTTATTCGGATTATTACCAAAATGGCTATATATGTGTATAAAGTATCCATTTATAAATTTGAATCTTGTTTAATTTTAATTGCAGATACGATCAAACTTGATTGTGGTTTGCCCACGCCCATTATCAGCACAACTGTCGACCACCTGCACTTGTTCACCAACAGAGTTCAGCTTCGTTCCAGAGTTTATCGTGGTGACGTGTACAAAGCTGAGAATATGAGAATATGTCAAGAGCAATCCCATCACTGAGATCATGCTCAAGGGAATCTTGACCAAGAAGAAAATTGTAACTGAGGAGTACAGAATCCCCCAGATGAGTTGATACGTCATGTTCACCAGGATGACTGCAACGAGCAAGTAAAAACGTTTCTTCATCTTTGGAATCATGCCCTATAAAATATAAAAATCAGTTGTGTTTTAAGTCACTTTAATTAATTTCAGTGGTGGGTTATAATTTATTTATTATTGAAGATGTCTTATTTGTGACTTTACCGATATCATGGCTTGACGACACGTCCATGCAGCAAAGGCAATGATTGCTTTGATTATAATGATGAATATCATGAGTGGCATATCAACTGTAAGATAAGAACATAAAGATAATTGGATTGGAATAATTTCAAAGAAGATGAGTTATTATTTGGAAGCCAACTCACAGTGCAATTCCAACAGAGCATCGATCTTAACTGCTGTGTCTCGTGACTCCCCAAAATGTTGAGATATCATTCGCACGGCCGCATCCCTCTCATCATCACTGGAAGACGCCATGCCCAGACTTGCCTTGTGAAGATCTCGAGGTGATGGGGCTAGAATTAGAAATAGCACCATGCACGCTCCCAGAAAAGCACTGAAACATGCATAGATAATCTATGCACAAGACATAAAAGTACTTTCATTATTAGGATAACAGAGCAAAATAATAAATTAGTTAGTGGGTATATTTAAAACCTGAAACGGCTCAGACGTAATTTTTGCTTTACCGTGTAAGTGTAAAGAAATATTAGGGCTCCTCTTCCCGCAGAAAATAGCCCACAGGAGGGATTTCGAGGAGGGCAGTTCCAGATTGAGCACCCTGTCTTCATCAAGATATTTACAAGGGGCATTTTCACGTGAGTGAGACTCAAGATGCGAGGAATTGTATATTGACGAGATGTCTAGAGATATTAAAAAAACTGTTTTTAGCTCACGTCTCACAGTTTTGTGAAAGCGATGATACAATGATGATGGCAAGAAGGTTAGTGCATACTAATCAAAATCAAGCAAATTGAATGGCTTCTTTGTTAGTAGCAAAGACAATGGTGAATGGGATTTATATTGTGATAGATTGAGGGAATTAAAAAAAAATCAAGTTTACTACGCATGTGCATTATATCTCTGAAAATTATAAACAGTAAATGAACTTTGATTAAAATACTTCCTGACATCAATCCACAAATAAGTAGCCACAAATTTAGATGTGCCTGTTGTTGCATACAAAAAAATATGACAAATTTTTGGGAGACAAACTACAGATTTTTGTACTTCTTCCCCTTATTCCTTGTCTAAAATTTCCTCCTGGTCTTATCATCATCCTCCTCACCCTTGGAAATAATTAAACTGGCAATATGAGGTCTCTCTGATTCCTGCTCCTTTGTATATGACCACTGCTATATGTATATGTCGTAACGTAAAATCAAAAAGGTTCATCATGCTGAATTGATGGCGACCTTTTTAAATGATGATGGGCAATGGGTGCTTTGTCGCTTGCTGAACAAAGACAGCGGCAATCAGAATATTGAAAAAACGTTGTCACTTTACCAAAGAACGTATTTTTTTAACGCATTGCGCACTATGCGCACTGTTATCTTTTGTCACAAGTTCTGTGAGTCACAAAACTATTTTATTTGTTTGATTTTGATTTTTTTGAGTAACTGCTCTCTGGAAATATTATTACAAATGTTGTGTGAAGTTTTGCGTGCTTGCTGTGCATTTGCCCCCATTTAATTAGATCGTTTTATTTCTCAACCTCACTCAATTTTTCTTTTCTTGTACTGTTGTCAAAATCTACAAAAAAAAATCCGATTCTCTTTGTCATTCAAGAAGATGGACCACTGGACACTGCTCGAGTTCCAGGTTAATCGATTGGGTTACCAGTTTAAAAATGTGGATTTGCTCCGGGAGGCTCTCACCCACAGCCTGGATACGGCTTTTTACAGATCAAATTCCGAGTTCCACTCTCAAAACAGAAGGTATGACAGACTGCAAGTGATGGGGAATCCCGTCATCAAGTTCGTAATCAGCCAGTATGTTGTTCAAATCTGTGATGTGAGTGCCAGCGAAGGGCAACTCGCCCAAGAAAAGGATCAGCTAATCAACGGTACAGTTCAAACGAAGGTTGGAAAGAAACTGTTGCAATCCACTTCCCCAGGACGTGGTCACTATGAATTTATCAGAGTTGATTCCGCTTCCAAATTGAATTTCGACCAGCTTGCTCCTGGAGCACAAATTCCCTATAAGAATTTTGTGCGGGCGCTGATGGGAGCTGTATATCTGGATGCTGGGGGTGTAGCGGGCGACGGAATAGAAATGGCTACCAAAGTCTTTGTCAGGATCTGGGGAGACTTGCTTAAAAAGGAGACTGAGACCAAAAGTCTTCAAGTCAGCTTTCCTGCGCCTTCCGAAGAGATTCAAACATTTTGGGAGAAGAACGAAATCAACGCCGGGTTTATCGCACAAGTTGAGGAATCAATTGGTGTTAGCATTACACCCGGAAATGGACATCTTTTAGCTGGAGCTCTAATTCAGCAGACATTTTATGATGATTCACTTGAAAAGAATGGGATAAGCCGGGACCAGTATCTGCCAGACTACCAGCGTTTTGAGTTTTTGGGAGACAGTGTGTTGAGCCTGATTGTCACTGAGCTGGTTTGGCTGGAAGAGGATCCTTACTACACAACTAATGGACTAGATGAGAAAGTAAGGCAGCGGATTGAGTCCAAAGGATTGATGCGTGTTTATTACAAGTTGAAGCTCCGCAACTTTGTCAAAATGAAGGCAGGAGGGATTGCTGGCTGGAATGGTGTAGATGACATTGTCGAGTCCATTGTTGGGGCTATTTTTGTGAATGGAGGGGGTCATGCCGCCATGAACTTTATCACGACTGCGTTTGTGGATTTCAACGTCAACCCTGCCTCTGAGCCAAGTAAAATAATAAAGATCTATTATAACTTCTCATACAAAATCATTTATTTATTATTATCGGGTGACTCAATTGTTTTCGAAATTTAATTGAACAAAAGATTTACAGGATCTCGAAGACAAGCTTGGTTACAAGTTCCACAATGCTCAGTTCCTAATCCGGGCCTTGACTCATCCCAGTGTCCAGCTAAACCCGGCCCTGAAATGTGAACAGGCTGACAATCCATCAATTCTCACAGATGCCCGCTTAGCTCTAACATACTTTGGAAAGGCATGGATCAAGTTTCACGCGAGTGACTATGTCTTGCGCAGTTGTTGCCCGGAAGACACTCAAGCAACGTTGGAATCCCGTCGGGAGTATCTCTGCAGCCAGTCAGTCCTTCAGAGAATCGGCAGCAATCTCCAATTGTCACTATATTTCCGTGTAACAAATGGTCAGATGAGAAGTGGAACGGAGCCGTTCATGGTGTATGAAGATATGGTGCATACCATTTGCGGGGCAATTTTCAAAGACATGCAGGAAGCTAAAATAAAAATGTCATTTGGAAAGGTGTTCTACAGGCTTTGGAACTCTTTCTTTGGGAAAAAAATCCCGGCAAAGCAGTTGTTGGACAACTTTCCACAAAATTGTCGGAACTCCTTGCGGGGTCACAAGTTGGAGAAAATCGAGGAGAAAATGCATCACTCTTTCAGCTTTCCTTGGCTGCTGGGAGAGGCATTAACTACGAATATATTTCGAAGGGTAGGCAGTTCACGGTCTCTCGGCGATTCAGTCAAGTTTTTATTTATTGGCGAAGCTCTTCTGGATTTGGCTGTAAGTGTCTACGTTGCAATTCTTTGGTTCATGGAGCTACAAGCAATCCGTGCTATTCAACCAAACACTGGGTACCAACAACTTCAAGCCCTTCACTCGATTACCACGGCGGATTGCATTGCGTTTGGGAATCAACTGTTCCAACCGGAGAGCCTCCGTGAACACTTACTATTTCCACCAGGGTTGGACCAGAGAGCACGATCGTCTGTACCTGATGCAGAGATAATTAAGTGCCTGTTGGCAGCAGTTTATTTTGACCAGTCGGTGGCAAATGTGGACGAGAGCTTTTCGCGGTGGAAGGACTACTTCATGACTACCTGCAAATTTATGTGAGTATTTTTTAAACGGACACATGTAAAGGCAAACAGTACATGCGTAAATTTGAAACATGTCAAAGTTAATGTTTTTTGTTTAAAAATAATAATTTCAGTACTGGCAATCAGAATCGGGAGGGATAATGAGCTGAGCGAGAATGCAAAAAAGAAGTTTGGGAGAAACCGATATTAAATTTACTCAATCCCAAACAAACTGACTGCAATTTTAATTTACTCTCAATACTCAAATTTTATGCAAGTGCAAGGCCAAAAAGCATATATAGACAAATAAATAAAAATGATTGACGATTTATAATAGTTTATTTGAAATTTGAACGAAACTTAATTTTAACAAACCGCATCTGTGAAAACATTTTAAAATCTCGTAAATTCTCACGTTGCCCCATATAAACAATATATAACTAAGTACTCTAAAGATACATGTAACATGATAAACTACATTAAATATATAGCGTTATGTTTGGTATATTTTATTAAGTTAAATGGCCAGGTGTGTGTTCAGATACATTTAAAACATCATGCACATTTTCACAATGCACAAACTTACATTTGGGAATTCTTCAAGTCGTTATGCTACGATATAGCATGTAATTTGCATCACAAAACACAAGTGATTGCTGCCAAATTTTGTACATTTTATTGGAAATTCGTCACGTAAACTAAAAATATATCTATTTAATTAATATTTTTCTTTGACATCCAAAATTGGCGTGGTAACATAGTTGTTAAAGGTAACGTAATAATGTTTATGTTATATACCTATATACCTTATTCAGTTCAAAAATATTTATATATTTATACGTAGGTAGGTCAAATAAAATGCGCGCATTGAGATCATTGGACACATTTGATTAGTTTTTGTCAACTACATTAGTACAAAAAAATGTAAATTTGATTTCAGTTATTATTTAAATCCCGACCCTTGTCGTGTGAAAATTTATTAGCCTGTTTTCACCAACGCAGGATACTCATCCTCTGGCTCGGCTGCCGTAAAAAATCCCAAAATGGACCGGATGTTTCCTCTTTTCGGATTCATTCTTTGGTGAGTCAGATCACACATCTTTTGAAAGGTGTTCACGGTCCCATCCCGAGTAATCTCTGCAACGTTGAAGGTGAGCACAAAGGGATCCTGAATGCACAACAACTTGTCAGCCCCAAAGTTCCTTCTCATCAACCTTCCCCATTCCCCTTGTTGCTTCGCCATTGGCTGGTCCATAAAATCCTTCCTCGATACGATGGCACCCCTCAAAGGACAAATGACCACCTCATTCATGTTCAGATTCGCATACATTTCAAAAAAGTCGAGAAGCAGTTGCATAAAATGTTGGGGATCGGTGTAAGGATATCCTGGCATATGCACTGCTGGGGATGAGGCTGGTGTAAACACCTCGTCGATGCGTGCTCGATTGTCGCAAAATGAGGCATTCCAGCCTTCAATATGATTCAGGTTTAAGGGTATCCCATGCTCACGTCTCTGCTCCGCTTCGAGACTCTGTAAGAGGGCTACACTAGGCAGAGTCCCCTTTTTCATGAGATATACAAGAGCCATCAGCCCCAACGCATACTGCTTTATCTTGATTCCTCCAGTGATAGCGTGAAAGTTGCCCCAGTAGCGTAGGAAAACGAGAAGTGGTCCAAGACAAGGGTCGTATTTGAGATAGAAGGACAGCAACATGCTGTTCTGGACAGAGATTCGACTACCAAAAGAGATGTCACACTTTATGCCTGTAGGGCCATGGCGAAATCTGAGGACAGGGACTCGTGCAAACCCAATTACATGCATCTCTTTGGCAAAAGCACCCTGACCCCGAGAATGGGGACATGTGTTGTTGTCAAGAATGAGGGAGTATGTCTCATCCCTGAGATCAGCAGCAGCAATATCCGGACATTTCTGTTGTTGAATGAGACGACCGTCATCGCCAAATAGGTCAGCGTACATGTCCACGTCTGAAGAATCGTTTGCAAGCCCAGTTAGTAAGGAACCAAACACATACACTTGGCAGTTGGTGTAATAAGAACGTAAAATGTGTTGCATGTCAAAAGCGATTTGCCACCGGATGCGCATTTGGTCGACAGATAAGTTCTGGGAACGAAAGAAGCTCGTTAGTTGTTGCTCAATTGAAAGACTCTGGAACCGAGTGATGATTGGATATTTCTGCACGTTTATTTTGTCGTCAGTGTCATAGAGAAGGAGGACTTGAAACACATCATCCGCTGCTGGAGCATGGGTCAAGTGGTGCTCGTACGGGTAATAAGGGCTGGAATAGCGACGTTGTGGCTGGGACAAATTTACAATTTGAGACAGGATGTGCGCACTTGTTTGTGTAGCTAAGACTGATGGGGTGTTGTTGGAGAGAAGTGGTGGGGGGAAACGAAGGTGGTTCTGTTGCTGGAGCTGAAAGGGTGAGGGTCGAATTGGATTAAAAGCCGGATGTCTGTATAAAAATAAGGGTTGGGGTTGAGGGAGTAAATTGGGTGGAGGCGTTGGGAGCAGCGGTGCAGGGGGAAATGGAAGCAATGGTGGTGGTGTTGAATTGAGTGCGCCACTCAATCTTGCTGCATGAATCATCCTCGCCATAGAGTGTCCAGAGTCCTCCAAATTCATTTTTTTGAGCGTGCTAGTTCCAATTCCAAAACACTACCTGGAAAAAATATTTTTTTAAACACCTGAATAAGAAATAAAAACAGCTACAAACAATCACAAAAAAATCTATCTTACCTAATATTTTATCCTGTCCTCTTGTTGTATTGTCCGCAAGTAAGTCTTAAGGTATGTGTCCAGTTACGTCCGGGAATGGCAAGGTTATTTTGCTTCCTTCCATCCGATTCCAAGCAGATTACCTAATTTGCTCTTCTTCTCATACCTCCTGTATTCGTGCCTGCACCAAAAACAACAGCTCCTCACTCACTCAACTAACAAAAAAGAGTAATCCAAGCAATGCAACAAGTGATGATGATGAAGTGCTGCTGGAGCTACTCTGCTCCTGGTGTAAAAGAAGGTATTAATATTATTATTATCTTACCTAATCATATTGTTTTGTATTTGTAGAGCATCTAGCTAAATGCACACAACAAACACAAGTCATCTGCTCCTACGCTGCTTCTTTCTTATAGTGCATGCATGTAAAAGCGTGTGTGTGTGTGTTTGTGTTCCACCAAAATAATATGATCCTTATCTTCTTATCTTTGTTGCACTGCTTCCTGTGCGTCTCTTTCTTATACACTTGATCCCAAGTCCTATTAAGCCTCCATTTAAAAACATGAGATACATGAAAACACACATGCCCATGCCAAAGGTTAAAAAAAGGTACTTTAATTTGATGATTTGCATTCCAAAATTGGAATTTTGGAATATGTTAAGGTATGGTATTAATTGCCTTATATGGAATGTGTCATTGCGACTTTCTTTCAATTAAAGAGTGCCATATTGACTGTGATATAAAATATTCGTGGGCATTGTGAGATTCTTCCCAACTCCAGCTACTATTTGTTTTTTGTGTGGCGATGGCATAGAACGTAGTATGATATGATTATATGATCCCCGTATAAACTAATTTAGATTTAGATTCTAAATTTTAGAATGCCAAAAAGCATGTTTATATATTATATGATAAGATAAAACAACGACAGAATTTAAAAAAAAACCATCAGGCTGCACGTTCACAGTGATTCCATAATTAAGAGGATTGACAGGTTCATTGGTTCTTAAAGAAACTAGAATCGACCATTAGACATAAATTTCAATGTGGTTATGATTACGCAAATTTGGTCTTTACTTACTTTGTACATGTCTATTATTATTATTATATACCGTACCGCCCCGATGAATGTTTGAATGTGCAGTGTAAAACGTAATAAAATATTTACCTAACCTTACCATAAAATTGCCATTACATTGTCTCGTCAATAAACTTAACTAAATTTCCGATTTTTGTAGTCAGCAAAATGTGTTTTCCTATAAATTAAAATAGCATACCTGTATTGGCAAGGCGTTTTAGTAGTTGCTCTTGGTTATCACGCAAATACAAACAAATTATTATAAGACAATGTTAATCAATAATTGTTATTTAATTAAAATAATTACATACATTGCTGGATTGCTTATATTTACAAGACGTAAAAGTGTGTATTAAAGTAGTTTAGTAGGTTACTGAGGTTGCAACCTTGCAACATGGTTTTCACAAAGTTTAATGCCACATCAGCAACAATAATATAATATATTTTTATTACGTCGCTATCGGAGACATTTCTGCTAATTGAAGTATTGCGATCACGTAAGTCGTACAGCTACTTAATATCTGAAAAGGTTAGATTATTATTATTATTACCGAATACAAATAAATACATTTTTTTATTGTTGGAAAAAGTGACATGTTAAGTTATTTTTACCGTCAACAGACCCACGGGTTTCAAGTCATAAACTTGACATACTTTGTATTCAGCCGGTTTTAACGTTACATAATTAACGAATATTCCCCGCTACAAAATAAATTTAGTTAGTTTTGGATTTAACAAAAAAAATGTGATGAAAATTATTTGTTTACCTCAAGCTCACTGTAAAGTGAATGTGAACAGCCCGTTGTCCTGGTGCAAAGCGCAACAATTTCCTTTTCCTCCTTCAAAACTCGTCTATTCATTTCCATAAGTTTCCAAAAAGCATAAATTTGAATTAGGGAAATATTCAATGTAAAAACCGCCATGAGTACTGGAACATCTCCTTTTATCAGCCAAAGTGCCATAATCCAATTGATTATTGACGAAGCAAAATAGAAACCAGCGAGGATCAACTGGACTGGACCACAAGCATGTAGGGCAAGTTTGTACTGCTTCCTCACGAAATAGACCAGCCTGTAAACATCGCCATGTAATGGATTCTTCTTGTTGGATGAAGATTTAATTGCAGTTTTGATTTGCATCAGCGCTTCAATTACAACCTGAGTTAGCACAGCAACTTTAACAAGTTGTAGAACAACGAGGAATACAGTAACTGGAGCGAAAACAGTGGAGATCAGGCTCACTTGAATATCTACCGAGTTGCAAACATTGCCACAAAATATGCAGTTGGAGATCATGTATGGGAAGCAGCTCAATACGCAACCAAGCATCCTAAACATCCACGTTAGGCGACGTTCCAAATAGTCGTAAAAATCAGAAAATGTTCCAGCAACATGCCCGTTGTTAGCAGGGAACACTTGGGCAAACTTTTGTGGGTACACGTTGGACCATCGGTTTAAAAGTAGAGCCAGCCAAGGTGTGGTCCAAATCGAGGTGAGAAATATGGCAGCACCAGTGAAATCAAACAGGGTCACGTACCAAGCCATAATAGTATCGGCAAAATTTATCGTCTTGTTTTTCGACGACGACGAATTGTTGGACATGTCATCATTATTATTACATTCATCAAAAGACACTAATAAATGACTTAATCTCGAACGACCACTTAAAAGCTGGTATACTACAAACAAGCTCAGAGAAGAGAATACAAACTGGACCAACAATGAATGCATGGTCTTGCATGATAACCACTTTAGTTTGTATTGTGTTGTTGTTGCAGTAGTATCATGTGTTATTGGGAATTCCAGTGGACAATTCCCAAGAATCCGTAAAGGGTACAGGGTTTTTGCAAAGATTTTTGCTAAAGTCCACTGCACATCCCCGATAAATTTAAGTTTCAGGAAATCACCATAGTTACCTACTTGTTGGAACAACAATTTTGTGGGAGTAACCATTTTTGTTGCTGTATGTTGTTGCTCGCTCCGTTTTCTTCTTTTGAGCTTGACTGGCAAAGCAGGTTAGTGGGTTACAAAATTCTCAAGTACAAAAATATTAGTAAGGTCAGTTGGGTGACTTTTGATATCTAGGCACTCGGCACTTGACAACAACATGGTACCGTCCATCCACTTGTGAGAAATATCAAAAGCCATTCTAAATTTGGAATGTCCTTTTTTGTGGTATTCAAGGTGATGTGGAAAATTTTACTGACGTTATTTGACATTTAAAAAAAAAATATTTATCGCATTTAATCATTTAATTTATTAAGTGCAAAAATTATGCAATATATTTGCTTACTTTCTCTTAGTTTGGTTCCTCTACTTCTTGAGTGCACGCCCAGAATCGGAAAAGTAAACATTATGATGTAAGGTGCATTACATATTTATTGAAAACGACAGGTTTCTCGTCACATAAATCATATAAAGTAAATGGACCGGAAAGCTCAAATAAAGAGAATAATGTTGTTTGAGATATCGGTACAAATTTTTGAATTGAATGGATCACACAATAAAAACCGCCCATGCGCTCTGGGTCAAAGAAAAACATAAGCGAATAAATCAATATATATCCAGAATCGACAAATAAATTTCATTAAGCTCATCACTTTAATTAATAATTAATTTAGACAGGGTTATGTGAAATGGTTTAAAGGAAATCAACTATACAAGCATATAATAAATAAAAATTATTAGTGATTGATGTGCTCATTAGTTGCATAAACGATCAAAATGTATGGTGTTACGCCCATTATTATACGCAATAGCCCCATTTAACGTGGTAACTTGAACATGTTCTTTTGTGTTATCATCATTACCAGCGCAACCTTCAACAGAGTCCATTTCCGTGCCAGTAGAGCTACCCCCAACGTCACTGTTCCTCATTTTGTGTATAATGCTGACAATGTGAGAGTACGTAAATAGCATTCCCATCATTGTGCAAATGTTCCAAGGCGTTTTAAATAGCACTAGTGTTTTCACGGAGAGAAGTCCCGTAATCCAGGATATCACTTGAAAGGTCATGTTGAATACGATCACTGTGAGGAGCAGATAGAAGCACTTTTTCATCCGTGGAATGTTGCCCTATGTAAAAACATTTAATATCCCACCACACCAAAAAAAAAACATCGTAATACCTGCTTTTTCTTTATCTGTATTAATTTTAAGTATAATTTTTTACCGATTCCACTGCTCTCAAACATTTCCATGTGGCAAATCCGATAAATGCTTTGAGTATAAGGACAAGTATCATGATGGGCGTGTGAACTAAAATTAAAATAATTTATTTTTAAACCTTAAGCTACATGGAGAAAAAATTTTTGATAAAATCGTTACAAAATTATTAGAATTTTTTAAAGCGCCAATGATTATCACAGTGCAAGTCGAGCAAAGCATCAATTTTGGCTGCGGTAACAGGTGACTCGTGAAAATAATTTGCGATTAGCGTAGCCGCCTCCTTATCCTTGTCATTCTCACTTGTTGCTACCATGTTCAGTCTTGCGTTGTGAAGGAGCCGGGGTGACGGGGTAAAGATAAGAAATAGAGCCATGCTTGCTATGATAAAAACACTTAAACACGCGTAGATAACCTGTCTTGTGCAAAATACATTTTTATGCAACGATTAGACGTGTGTGTAATTACAGAAGAGGAAATTAATGTGGTCAATCGCTTGATGTATGTAAATTTACCGTGTAGCTGAAGAGAAAGATTGTAGTCCCTTTCCCTACAGAAACTAGTCCACAGGAAGGATTCCTAGGCTGGTAGTTCCAGATTGACCATTGTTTGATTGATTGAAAATTCATCATCTCGGAAATTTGAAATGTCATCCTTTCAAAAAGATGATTTAAAATAATTTATAAAATAAAAATCCTCTCCTCGTGCTGATTTTGTAGTTCACAAACAAAGTTTGTGGTTGGATGTATGTCAAACAAAAAGCGTGTAATGGAATAGACTGGATTCTTTGTCAGATGCATTAAAGACAATGGTAGCATTTTTTTATTGTCAATTTTTTAATTGAGATTTCTTAGAAGTCAACTTTGAGCTTTTTAAATGGCGCATATAATGACGTGTGCAGGAGAAAGGTAAACCGTTCTATTTGCCCAATGGTAGGAGCATGGAAAATAAATTACCGTTAAAATAGCATGTTTTAATAAAATTTATAATTTGAATGTAAAATAATAATAATCCATGTATAAGCAAAAATTACCATCATTGAACTTAATTGATGATGACATAAAACTGTAATATACATATGATATGGTATAGTCAATAGTATAATGGTATTGATATTGATTTATTTAAAGTTTCCACAGTATTAAGCATTACAAAGCCTGTTCTACCTACAAGAAAACCTTTTTGCCTTTGCCACCATTTATTTGCTCAGGCGTTAGTCACATCATAACAAAACAATGGACAGATCAAGTACATAATATACATAGGCCCGATTTGCAATCATATAATTTCCTAAAGTAAATCCACGTACAACGTAAGTATATCTAAATACATCTTAAGTCTATATAATGGTGATGATAAATGGTTGGCGGATTGAATTTCGAATTATGCTTTCGCTTCATAGTCTTATTTTTATTATGCCATGCTTTATTAATGAGATGTCGATGGTGAAAGTTGTTACAAGCTATGACCATTTGGTTTAATCATTAAACTTTAATGTAGATTACATGTATTATGCAAGTGAGAGTTGTTATTATTAACATCACATAATATGGTTATTGTTGTTACATACAGTTTTTTTGCCAGGAACACACATTAAATTAATTCTTCCCAGATGCTCGTATTTAATTAATATTCCTACCGACACCTTTGCTTTTTATTACTGTTGACTATTGTATAAAACTCCAATTAATTAAAACTTTCTGTTTTCCCGTCCAGTACAATTATAGGTGTAGGCTTCACTAATGAATTAAATAGCAGTGAGCGAACTGAAGGTGTGCATCGTGCCTGTAATCAGTCAGAACCCGAATACTAATTGAACAAAGTTATATTTCTTTCCATTAGTCAAAACGAAAGCAGTAGGATGAACACAATCAATTCTCTTTTAGCTATTTTTTCTGTCATTACGGTAAAAATGAGAAGTTATATAAACAATGCACATTCGCCACATTATTGTTGTCATTTTGTAATGTAAGCATGTGAACATTTTAATTGTTGCAGATAGCTTACTCCCTCCTCAACGAAGAGCTTTTCAAAGATGTTGACATTCAAACGGAAGAGGATGCCAAAATGCACGTTTTTGTGTTGCTGGTAAGGCCATTCTGATACGGCACGTGTTGATAATAAATTTTAAATATGCTAAAAAAAATTATTATTATTGTTGGAAAAAAGGTTCCGGAAACCACGGTCAAGGCACTAAGAAACAAGTTAGGACGACAAGAGGAAGAAGAATCTCAAGTTGTCACTCAAGCAGGTACATATGTCGCCCAAATCCTGACTGGAATACTGGGTGGGGATGCGAGTACCATTTTCGGTGGCAGTTTCAACTTTATTGGAAACACGGACGTGCGGACTGGTGTAAACACAATTTTTGAATCTGTGACTCCCACAGTCAACATTGTCCTTAAGCAGTGGGTTGCACGAGCTCAGATGGCTTTAGGACTTACTCCTACAACTCCCATTCCCTCCAAAAACCAAACTGTTGCTGCAGGAGGAGATATCATTGTTGGTCGTCCCATAAGTGCTGCTCAGGCTTCAATGCTGCAGTCAGCTCAATCAGTTCCAAAGCAAACAGGCAAATGATCTCTTGTTGCAATGCGAATACCTACATGTACTCGTTATTTGTTATTCTAGTAATATTTTTTCACGTATTATATGTATGCATGGACAAAGAGTTGATTTTTTACTTAAAATAAAGTTCAAATGTTATTGTTCGCATTTGAATGCATACCTACTAATGTATTCAATTCTAAGAATAGCAACTTATTTTCATGCTTCTTTTTATTACCTATTATTACTATTCATTGTTGGTCGTCCCATAAGTGCTGCTCAGGCTTCAATGCTGCAGTCAGCTCAATCAGTTCCAAAGCAAACAGGCAAATGATCTCTTGTTGCAATACCTACATGTACTCGTTATTTGTTATTCTAGTAATATTTTTTTCACGTATTATATGTATGCATGGACAAAGAGTTGAAGAGAGAGTAAAATAAAGTTCAAATGTTATTGTTCGCATTTGAATGCATACCTACTAATGTATTCAATTCTAAGAATAGCAACTTATTTTCATGCTTCTTTTTATTACCTATTATTACTATGCTCTTGTTGAACAAAGGTTATTACGTCACGCTAAAAAAACGTTAACCCTTGCTTTACCAACGAATTTTTATCATGAACATTCATCAACTTTGATAAAATATTATGATTCATAGCATAGCTCACAGTCACAAGTTGTGACTCACAACTCACAACTACTATCACTCACTAGTAGGTTTAGTTTGACTGCGCTAAAACTAAACCACGTTTGCGTCCCAGCTGTGGTTTCTTTTCTTTTTCTTAAACAATAGCAGCAACAACTGTTTTTTAACAAGGTTTCTTCTTCTCGGTTTTTCTTAAATGACTTAAGTCAAGATTTTATTATAAAAATTATTTATATAATATTTTATTTTCGAATCTAACAGAAGATGGACCACCGAAAACTGCTCGAGTT
>JAHZNC010005007.1:0-11185 GCA_027744095.1 Zhuqinia jingwanae | reverse complement strand
GTAACAAACCTAAAAAATAGAATAGTTTGAGATCATTTGCTTTCCTTGTTTGTTTTCCGCTCTCCAATTCAGCCGAGCTCAATAATTCTTTCAAGTCTTGAAAAAAAATATGATTACGAAAAAACGGCAAAAACTACTCCTTTCTCCTTCAACTCAAGGAATGACAAACAGCAATATGGCAACAGAAGGAATATCTATGGTAGAGGGATCATATTAAAAAGAGAAAGAGTAGCAGACCAAAAATAGTGGTGAAACCAATATGACAATTGAAACTCTTTTTTGCTTGCATAATATAACCAGGTATGTACATACATACATAATTTTTAAAAGAGTTGTTATAATAATTTGATATACTAATATTATACGACCAAAATGAAAAGAAGTGATCATATCATATCACCAAAAGAAGATGATGCAAGTCAGTCTTCGAATATTTTTGGTCGTATATCAAACCAGCAAACGAACAAATTGAATATAGTATAATTGTGAGCAAGAGAGCTTATAGTCTTTATCCGAGACGACAAGAAGAATAAAATGATAAAAAAGAAAAGGAAAGAGATAGAGAGAAAAACATCCCAATTCGATTTCATTTAAACACGCTCCATAAAATAGGTGCATAAAAAAGAGAGTTAAAATGAAAGAAAAGACCTTGATTCCCATTTAAACTATTATTATTAGTGCCATTTATTTCACATGCATGACAAAGCGTTTTTATATGAATGCCTGGATATTATTTTTACATACTTATGTGAGCTACATAAGTAGTAGATAAGTTGAAAGAAGTAAAGTAAAAAAAAGAAGAAGCTTGATCGGAAATTTAAAAAAAAGTCAGACCATATTTTTTTACTTACCTTGACTTCTCTTCTCACATCTTCTTCACCTTTTTTTCATTACGTGTGCCATCAGTGTCAACATTGCAGAGGGCTTGATGGAAGACAAGCACATAGGGTACATAGGGTACATAGGGACGACGACGATGGGATACGAAAGATTTTTATTGCTTTACCCCTACTTCCACTTTCCTTCTCGCATAAAACTCAAAAGATTATATTGTAAAAAGAGAGGGGAAAATAATAAGATATGACAAGGAAACAAGTACTATTTTTACATAAATAATTAAACCCACTTTATCTTCTTCTTATACGTAAGCCTTACATTATAATAAGAGCATAATACCTTTTTATGGAAAAATTTAACTGCTCACCATCTTTCACTACTTACCATAATATATATATATTCTCTATACATCTACTCTTATGTGTGCGTATATGAATATGCATTATTATTACATTCAAGATTTTTTTTATCATCTTTTTTCCTACCCTACTATTATCCTACAATTCATAAATTCCAGTTCCATTATTCTCTCCAACAGATATGCTCAATTTCTTTTGTGTGTTGATGATGATGTATTTCTACATGAACATACAATATCTGTGCATGCATGCTGCAATAACATAACCATAAACTCTAAAGGAATCACATTTTTTTATACATAAATGTAAAAATGCCTAAGTAGCTTCATAGCAAAAAAAATGCATTTTCATACGACGACGACGACGACTTGCCTTTCATTCCAGAGCAAATAATTATACATCTCCCTACATACCTAAAATATATATATGAAAATGCACAAAAAAGATGTAATAATAAGCATGCTACTACGTACTAATATTTGCCCCTAAGTACAACAATAACATGATAATCATATATTATTATTATGTCACAAATTACTTGCTATTGCATACAATAATATAAGATATATATATGCATATACATATGAGTAAGTAGCCATGATATTAAATAGTCATAATAATCCGGTTACGATTTTGAACAGTAATTTCACGGTGCTCATCATATATTCTTAAATTATAATAATAATAATAATAATCCATGTTTTGGAGTATCTTTCGTTAAAATGTATGCAGTATAACTACTATAGATAGCCTATACCTTAACTTCCTTTTCGAGTGGATGCGTCTAGATAATACATACGAACGAAAGAACGAATGATGATGATGATGATAATAATATCTATCCTATCATCTTAAAGAATATTTTTTTCATGATGTTGGCGTATTATACAAGTACGTAAAATTTGCTCATATTTCTTTTCTTTGTTCCGTAACTTCTTATATTTTTATGCCAGAAAACTAAATTTAAGGTTAGTATTTTTTATATGCTGGCGGAGAGTGGCGGATTATGTTACATGATGATAGACATATTGTTATTGTACGTTACACATAAATAGCATAATGTAACTTTTGTGTTTTATTTCTATACCTAAATATATCTGTGTATTATATTTAGCCTTGGAGTATGTATTTCATATTGTGTATTGTAATTTATATATCTTATAGTCTTTGTAAATAAATAGGAAATTTCTCTACAAGGGAGAGGGTATCTATTTACGATATTATTTTAGAGTAGCTTATTATAATAATGTTGTTGGTGATCGTCTTCAGAAAATTGCTTTGCTAACCAGGGTCCTTTCTTCAATGATGCTGATGATGTACTTTTTTATGACTGAGCTCTCTGGTGATGAAGGTAAAAGTCTTGTTGTTGTTTTTTTTTGATGGGGAATATTTTGAAGATGGTTGTGCATTGTTTGGCTATTAGATTATTGGTGATGGAGGTATTTACTATGTGGTACTACTACTTCTACACGTCTACAAAATATATATCGTAGATATTATCATGATGATTATATGATACTCGTACTGCTACTGCGGAGCCCACTGTTGCTGTCTCCAGTCGTCAGGGTCCGGTCTGTAAAAGAGTATCAAAAAAGGGATGTTATTATTAGTATGATGGATCGGGTGAGAAAATTTGGTCGTAAAAAATAAGCGGAAAAAAACAGCAAATGTCGATCCATCCTTTTTTTATTGCGCTATATAGAGCTTTATGTGTCACATAATAGTATGCACATGTTTATTTATACACACCATACCATCTGAATCAAATTGCCCATGTCTTATTAGGGTGCAAGTGTGAACCATTGTAAACAAAATGTATTGCATTTGCTCTATACAAGATATTATTTTCTAGTCTTTTAAATTGCTAAAGATCTCTATCAATCTTTAGCACTTATTCACACTAACTTCACAAGCTAATGGGAAGTAGATTTTTTTACTTGGACTATACCGTGTCTGCCTGTTTTGATTTTCATATTTACACAATCCCTAAAATGTCAGGATAAATTACAAATAAAAAACTGTAGTAATGTGACAGGGAAGGAAAAGTTGCAAAGAAAGGAAACGTTTCAAGTAAAATATATGCCACTTTTTACATAAATATACATAAATAAAATGTAGTTATATAATTTTTTAAACCCAAATCTCGGAGTTCTTTTTAGAGTACTGTGTATACTAGATACATAAACACTTTTTATGAATCCACTATCGTATATGCTAATCGTAAGAGTTTTCTCATAAAAATACATTTTTTTTTGTTTTAAAAAGTTACATTTAATATTCCCCGACCTTCATAAAATATTAGCAGATTTCGAAATAAAATCCTACTCTCTAAACCATCCACATCATAACTACATTTATAGGGATAAATGACCTTCATAGCTTTACGTCTCTTCCATGTTTCCCCATTTTCATCCTAAATGTATAATAATAACGAAATCTAATATGCTGAATAAGATATCTCATCCAAAATTCAGGATTACCTTTAAAAAAGTTATGCATGCCATTATTTTATATCCCTTTGCCCATGGAATGAAAAACAAATTTAGGTGAAACTTTAAACTTTTTGTAAAAACATAACACATACCACATATCCCTCCAGTTAAGCTTTTTTATGTATGCATGTAGGTAAGTTAAATTTTTAATACCTTTGTCATAAGAAGCCACCCATACATGTGATGTGTGCCAAAAGAAAGTATCATCGAAATGATACGCGACTCACATGTAGGCAGTATTAGCATTTGCATTTGTTTGACTATTTCTCTGAGTATTCAGGTAAAAATTCAACTACAATATTCATTTTCCCCCGGAAGACAAAAAGGGCAGCATAAACAATTTATATCTGTGCTCCGGTTCCGAGTCTTGCTTAAGAATTTCTACGTGATTTTTTCTCTCCTTTTGTGCTCGTATTTCCCTTTGCGACTTTAAATGAAACAAAAAATACAAAATAGGCTGCTGCCTTCCACACACGCAGTTGCTTTCTCTTTTAAAAGAGAAAATACCACTTTTTCATAAAAATGAACGCCTAATTTTGGTGGTAGCAGGTACTACTATGCAGCAGTTTTTTCAGACTTAATAAGAACTCTGGCTGAACCACACAAAGAGGATCTCATGAAAATAGAATGTACGAAACATTTTGAAAGGGGGAAGGGGAGGGGCGTTCAACAGTCCATGCTTGATTGGCATTTATGTATATACGCAGAAAAAGGAAAATGGTTCTCATCATTATTATTTCTCTCCTGTGAATCTGAAAGCTAGCGAAGGAGAAAAGATGGAGGAAGAAGATAAGTAAGGCGCAAAAAATGGATGTAAAAATGTTGCATACGTAGTACCACACGCAGACTTTTGTATGTAACGAAAATAGAATGCATGTGTATTTTACAGTAGAGCGTGATGATGGTGATGAGTTGAATAAATACGAGCAAGATGACGTAAACGAATGAATACGATAAAGTGAAAGCATGAAGGTTTACGTAGGTATTTTTGTTTTAATCAGGTATATATAATTAATGAATAAATACAGATAATAGACCATCTTTAATAAGGATCATTCACTCGTACGTACTCTCAGTATTTACCGTTGGTTATTTGTCAATTAACATCTGCTACTTAATGACATTTCACGAAATATTATATTATATATTTTAAGCTTTTAAATTATACAGTATTCAACATTGCATTGCCAATAAGATGACGAAAATGCGTAGGTGTTTTGAATTTTGATCTCCTATTGTTTTTTGGTTATATCCCATCGAATTTTAATGTGCATATGTATGTATGCAAATTATATGTAAATATCAAGTTTTTAAGGGGGAAGTCGAGCATTATTGAACAATACATGTGACATGTGGGTTTGTTTCATTTATCCTGTTGTCAAGTAAACCTATAGCAATCAGTGAATTCCAGCTTGTAGGCATTTTAGTGATCAAAGTAAAAGCGTTTTAAATTAGGTATGTTACTAGTATTTATGTAGATGGTATAAAAATAACAAGTCCAAAAGCTACATAAAGTTAAAAAGAAAATTTTATAAATTTTCTTTGCTAATATCATGCTAATAAGCATTCTGTTTTGTTACTTTTTACTTTGTTTATATAGCACTTTTGAATTTTTAAAGGTAAATAGCATCGGAAATAAAGGAGGGAGAGCATTTTTTAAAGTAGATTTCACTTTATAAAAGTGTAGTTTTAATGCATTCTTTGCTACATTCTATATACCTGCATATTTTGTGTTTCTGTTTGAAAATTTGTTTTTAGCCTTTGACAATAAGTAGTGAGAGTCGCTTTGTTTCTTCCTAAGCCTTCTCAATTTTTCATCGTGGGAAGCTCTTTTGTATTTTCCACAAAGTCGTGTCATATCACTCGTCATATCATCACATCAAATTATTAGCTTCATCAGCAACATAAATATATGCTTCCTTTCACCTTTCTTCCATACTATTTTATATCATGGGGAATGTGTATTTAAGTTCGGTAAGTACTCCACAGTGGGTGAACAAATGTACCTAAAATTGCCTCAATGCTGCTGTATGTACAGTTTCTTGTGTTTTTTTTGCTCTAATTGGACTCTAGACATATAGCATGTACTGCGTAATAAGAAATATGATGAGGCAAGGTTTCAAGAAACATAATACGATACATGCATTTTTTACACATGAGGTGGTAACACACGACGACAGTCACCAGTGCTTACATGTTTAGCAGGATTTTTTTTAAAACAATGTATCAACTTATCGACTTGTTACGGTATACCTAATTATATTAGTTATGATGCTAGAGCTATATAGTAAAGATATTATGACGACAGGGGAAAAGGGATTTGACTAAAGTAAATGGATATGTCTGTCAACGACAGAAAAGTAGTAAATATATTATGTGTACAAAGAGGTACTTTTGATGGTGATGCCCTTACCAAATACATTTCATAAGCACAAACTACATCAAATTATATATTCCGGGTTGCTTGTCTAAAAAAGCAGCTTTCATTACACATATTATATTGTTGTATAACAAGTTGATTAAAAACATATTCAACGTGAAATGAGCTTAACATGTCGATCTGAGTGCACTATAAAAACCCCTGCTTTTTGTTTTTATTTAGCTTCATAAATATTTTAAATGAGATGAACGTCTCATGACATGTATGCTATAACATTATGAGCATGGTTATAATAATAGGGATATGTTTTTGAATTAAAATAATTTATGCATGGCACACTACTACCAAAGTCATAGCACATCCATGTTGCTTATGAGAGTTGCTGAAATACTGAATAGTATAGAATGAAAATAATAATGAGGTAATAAAATAAACAACAAAAAACAGAAGTTTGCTTTCTTTTTTTGGTTGTATAAATAGGTAGTAGTGTCTAGAGAGAGAGAGAGAGGGTTGATTCAATTAGGGAAGATATACACGGTGAAACAGGAAAATGCATGAAATAAAATGTTGATGATTTAAGAAAAAGAAAGGGAAAAAAGTTGGGTTTTAGTGTTTTGCTTGCCGTTTCGGTTGCATCGCCAGCCTTTGTCTTGCCTCGAACACAACATCCTGGAAGGATCGGGTAGCTTCTGAAGTTCCTGAGATAATAAAAGAGAAAAGAAGGATATGGGAAGGGTGTTACTGTAAATACCTTTACAAATATCCTATGTATCCAACAGTGAATTGTTTAGCAAATGTAGGGCTTACTTCTTGGCTGATTGGTCATCGCTCTGAGTGAATCCGTTCTTTCAAATTGGCTTCTCCGATCAAATCCAATTTCCCTCGGATTCCACGCAGAATTTCGTCTATTTCTAAGCATGGCTGGATCCACCCCACCACCGTCGGGTATTACAGGCAGTTGTCGAATGAACATATCAGGCATTCCTTGTTGGAATCCGGCAGGATCTGAATATCAAACAAGTATCCAAACAAAATTCGCATGAAGGCATACATTTGTAGGGGTATACATAGACCAGAAGAAACAGATTGATAAAAAAATTCATAAAAGATTACTTTCTGGCCACTCACTTCGTCGACTCTGGTTGATAACTTGTTCCACAGCGAATGCAAAGGAACCCCTTCTGGAAGGCGGCAGTGATCTTGGTAGTGCCGGAGTACTTGGTGCACTTCCTCTCCCTTCTTCTCCCACTCCGTCCATTCCAATAGCGGCCCTGTCCGACTGAGCACTTCCTCTTCTTGACGTTGGGGCAGATCTTGACGTAAGATTTGCGCTGGGTGGACCCAGCGTTCCCAACATTTCCCATGCCACTTCTGGACGTAAAAGTGATGTCGCACACGGACTACTCTGGCCACTACTGTCGTCTTGTTCTTCTATAATAAAATGGGACCGTAGCAATTTCTTAATCAGATGGCTGTCCACCAAGGCCATGGGCTTCAAGAGGGAATATTCATAATAGCAGTGTTTGCGGTTAATTTTTTTGTCTTGTTGCGAAATGAACGACACATGACATACACCACGCACATACAGATATGGGACAAAACCCGTGAAGTATGTAAAATGAGACATGTTGTCTAGAATATGTTGTTAAATCTTGCATATTGTTTTCTTGTTTATTTATAAAATCATAAAAGCCATTATATTTTGCACGTTTTAAGATAAAAAAAGTAGCAAATATATTTCTTATTAGGAACCTTCAACTTGAAACCCAGTAGTATAGGACTTGGTGGACGGGGCAAATTGTAAAAAAGTATGTTCACTCGTTTCCGAGCTGGTTGCTTACCAGACTGGGACTGTGAGCCAGCAGCCATCCTCATTCTTAATCTCCTAGCAAGCTCTCTCGCAGAGGGTGGTGTGTTCCCACCCGGACTTACGATTTGAGATATTGAGCCTCTATGACTGGAACTCCCTTTGGCGGAGAATGGGAACCAAACTGGTCTGTCATCCAGGGATACACGACCCATGTCTACGTGACACTCCCCGAGAAAGTCTGGTCCCCTCACGAGCTCTAACACTAGCCAAGAGTCGAATAAATCTTCTGGACTTACTTTGGTAAAGAGAACACATTGATTCCATCGAGTGTTGGCAAGTTTTTCTCCACTGTACACAAAAGGATAACAACAACAATGAATCACAAAAAAAATATATTAGTAGTATAAAATATTATAGTATTTTTCATTTGATTGAATTTACACTTTAAACAAATAAATTATTATTCTTTTTAAATTCAATTTGTTATCTGATCTTGTTTATTTTCCATGAAATGGCTGCACGAAACGCATTCAAATAACAAGGCAACACAGTCGGTATCATATATGTGTATATAAATATATTATTATTGTTTGACTTGTGCTCTGACTCTTGCTTTCCCCACACTAGATATTCTTTGTCAAAAAGTAAATTTAGTTGGATAATAACAAATGCGATTGGTTTGATTCTCAAACCAGCCTTTTTTTGCAGCCAGCCAAACGACGAGGACATAACGGAGGTATACGGTCAAAAAAGAAATTCTCTTTTCTTTTCAAAAATACATACAAAGCAGCTTTATAGCAGAAAATGGCACCTCTTTTGAAACATTGCCGTGTGATGGTAATAAATGAGAAATTGAATGAAGCATAACAAAGTAAAGGGAAAATGGAAATGGAAATGGAACAAAGCTAAAAACCATTCTTGAAGGTTACGTATATATCTTTCCTTCTATCTGAAAGTCAAGTCAAGTGATGATGATGTAAAATGTGAAAAAAGTACCTAAATCATCACTACAAACTTTCTCTTCACTTTCTCCTCAAAACCTAAGCGGAAAGGGAGGGAAAATCAATAAAAAAAAATTTCTAGGCTAAAAAAATAAATGCATGTAAAACTCTAAACAATATACCTATTAACACAACACATAATGGTAGTTGGAAGAAGAAGATGGATGGATGGATATGATGACGCAGCGCAGATGAAAACAAAAAAGTGTAAAAATATAAGTATGTAAACAAAAAAAGATGGATGATTATGGTAAGATGCGGATGAGGTGAAAGAAGAATGAAGAAAAAAATATTAAGGGCTTTTCGAGCATGGTTTGATAGATACTTCAAAGGCATTAATGTATATGCTGTGTTTTTGTAAACTTTTCTGTAATAATAGAAAAAAAAACCCAAAAAAATCCATGTCTTGCTTCTTTTGTCGACAAAGTATACCTGGAAGGAAAAAGTTTGTTTTTTGAGGGTTGTATTTTGTTGTGTTGAGCTTTCTTTTGCTGATACTTTCACCGCCACCATGTAGCATGTACATGTACGTGTATGCATGTATATCCCATACGCAAAGTCAAAGTCTTTCAATAATATATTTCTTGTTTTTATTCAATGTTCTCACAGGCTTTTATGGGTGTGTGTATTTTTTGTGTTATGGTTTGCAGCTTTGTAATTCCAAAGGCTTATGTATCAACGCCTATTTTTGCTTTGTTCTCTTTTGATTCATTCCCATCTTTCCATCTTTTGGCTGCTCTGATTGTCATATTGGGAGTGTTTTGAATATATTATTTTGTTTCCTCTTGTTTTTATCTTACGCAATGTTGATCCATCGGACTGATTGTAATAACAAAAAACAATATTTTAGTGTTGTGTGCTCGTTGATGCTATGCATATAATGCTACTTGCATTGCTTGCTACGTTTTTTATCCCTTTCATATCATTAATTTTTTTACATCAAAAAGGGGAAATACGGTTGGTTTTGGGTATTTTGTTGATGAAAAAATCGAAATGAAATATTTGTATGTTTATGTAAGGTTTATGTATGTGTTAAATATGAAGTAAAAAGTCCTAACGACTTTTGTGTTTTCTTTCCAATATACGTTTCATAATATTAAATAAGATAAAGTAGAGTCTTCCTCGTTAATGTATATATGTCTTAATTGTTTCTGCTGCTTAATCAATACATAATTACTGTTTTATATTTACGAATTTTTTTATGCACTAGTACTGAAGTTTGAATGAATTCCATCTTTCTCTCTGCGCAGGTGTTTCCCCAGTTGCCCATTAATACATTAATTTTGCAAAAAGAAACATGAAGATCGAAAGGATTTCAGCGTAGACAACTAAAGTTGTTACAAGTACTGCGAGTAAATGAAATTGTGTCATCAAAAATCCCTTAAAATTGAAACTCTGGTAAAAACTTACATTCTTAAGGTGATAATAATGTCTTGTAAGTCAATAGTTGTACAGTCTTCATTGCCAAAAGCAATGTTTGCCACTGAGATCTCAAGCGTGTTGTGCACCTCGTCATGAAAGAGTCGTAGTTGGATTCGTCCCTCCGCCTGCAAGAAAACAACAACAATAATAATAATACAAGTTACAAAAAATCAACATTTTAAAAGATAAAGTAAAAATACTAAAATCCTTATCCCAAATACTCAACAAACATATTTCAAAATGAAACTTTCATATTTTCTACTTTCCCCAAAGCAAAAATGGACGACAAGCGATAGTAATAAAATTATCCCGTAATCTTCTACAAGTAAATCTTATTAAATGGCTAATGACTTTTCTTCCATCCCAAATTTCAATTTCAGTGTGTATAGGTATTTTACCGCAGGAACAACAACAAAAACAGCGGTAGTAGTACTCTTTCATTTTTAATAATAACGTTGTCTCTACCATCCCCAGCAACATCGCCACCACCACCGTCATCATCAATACTAAGTTATCAACATTTCAAGGGAAAAGGTAAACAGAAATGACTTTTACTTTATTACAACCTATTACAAGAGAAAGAAGAGCCAGAAGAACAGAAGAGTTCAGAAGCGAAGAAGAAGAAGCCAGAAGAAAAGTGAAGAGTTAAATTGAAAAATAACTATAGAAAAACATTGTGTAGACAACATCAGCAAGCGTAATGGATTTTTTCTCTCTCGCAAAGCTACTTCTCTATACTAGTACACCAGAATAGTAGCAGAAAGATATTGTTATCATAATTCGGTGAAAGAAACAGCCCATTACACACATTTACACAGCACAAAAGAAGAAGAAAAGTGTGGGATGGAATGTTACACAACGTTATTTCGGATGGATGTATAATG